>VDFB02067600.1:0-25854 GCA_007258455.2 Sequoia sempervirens | reverse complement strand
GAATTTTTAATTCACATTTATTTATCCTAGATTCCCCTCCTTTATATGTGAATTTTTAATTCACATTTATTCTTCCAAGGCTTCTAGAACCTTTGACTTGTGCAATCTTCACATGTGACCAAGTCCCACCTTTTGGAACCCACCTTTTATCCTTTAGATTCTCCTAAAATGTGAATTTTTAATTCACATTTATGTTTTCAACCACCTTTCCTTTTCCCATGTAGATTTTTGAGGAATTCCAAAATTCCTCAAATGTCCCTTTCACTCCCACTTGGGGACAAGAAATCCCTTTTTGTGGAAATCTTCTCACTCCCCAAGGTGCTTGTCCTTCCTCCACCTCATGTACCTTTTTGACACCTCACTTACACCTCATCTTCTCTTGGCCACTTCACTATCCACATGTCAAGATGTGAGGACTTGTGGGTTCTCAACCCACCATAGCCCTTCATCTTGGCCTTGTTGGATGCATCTTGACTGTTGAATTCTCTAGAGAATTCAAATTCTCTTATAAATACCCCCTGCTCAAGGGCATTTTCAACACTTTGGATTTGAGCAACCTTATGCTGCCAATTTGCATTCTCACTCATTTTACTATCATCTAGCCATCTATTTTAATCATTTTTCACATTCAATCTTGCATCTAGCTACATCACAAACCATCTAAGGAACACACAAAATCATCCCAATCAAGGGCTAACCAAGAAGTCTTCAACAACAAGGAAGGTGAAATCATTTGCATCTTGTTTTATCTATTTTCCTTCTTGTTTTATCACTCTTTAGGCTAATCTTGAGGTGTCCTTAGTCTTTTATCACTTGTATTTTAAGTTAATTTGCACATTAGAGTAGGGTAAAACATTAAGGTACACATTAACAAACCTTATCAATCCTATCTATCCCCTTGATCCTATGGCAAAGGACGTTTGAAATTGATTGTGATATTTTGATACTTTTGGATTTTGTTTTATCATTTGAGCTCCCTATCATCACTTGTCAAGGCCGCCATGATCCATCATATTATGGTGTGTTTTGATTGGTCAACATAGGGGCATATATTGCTCTTTTGTTTGATTGTGTCTTCTTGGTTGTCCCACATAGTACCCACCAAGATCCCCGAGGGCTTGTGTTATGCTGGGGCATCCTTTTTTTGCTTGTGGTTATCTCAATACCTGGCCCGACCAAGGTCTTTGTGACTTTGGGGTGTTGGGATAGCCTTCTTGTCTGTTGTGTTTGTTTTATGCATTAGACACTAATCCGCCTTGGTTCCACATACCTTGGCAATTGGTGTCTTATGCTATAGCAAAAATCAGTGCTTCGAAGATGGAAAATTGCATTTCATTTTCCATTTTCCTCATCTTGCATGTATCCCCCATCCCTTCATCCTTTTTCACAATCCCCCCATCCCTCTATCTTTTTTCCTATCTCTTCGTCCTTTCTCTTACCTCTTGCATTCTTATTTCCTTGCCCCCACCCCCTGTCAGGTTGGCTTCGCCCACTGTCAGGGCGGCTTTTCCCTCTGACCGGGCGCTCCTCCCCTGGGCGGCCCCGCTCGGCTGCAGCTGGGCGGCACCGCCCCACTGCAACGGGGCGGCTCTGCCCCCGGCCGCAATGGGGCAACTCCGCCCCCAGCCGGCCGGGGTGGCTCCGCCCCGGCTGCAGCAGGGCGGCTCCGCCCCGGCGCAGCAGGGTTGCTTCACCCCGACGCAGCGGGGCAGCTCTGCCCTGGCTGCAGCCAAGCGGCTCCGCCCCCGGCCGCAGTGGGGCGGCTCCGCCCGCTGGCGAGGCGGTAGCGCCCCTACCTCGCCAACCTGACCCCCAAAATTCATGTTTTTAGTGTCTTTTTCAAAAAACCAATTCTGACCCATTTTCTTATTTTTCCTAACGAACAAAACCCATGCGTTGAAATTTTCAAAATTGATTTTTGATTTTTACACCGACACTTTTGGAGGCCATAACTTTTGACTCGGGTGTTCGTTTGAGCTAAAATTTGACAGGTGGTTGCGTTATGAGATAACAAGTGGATTCCCAATTGGTTTTTTAGAAAGTCGTTGGAACCCGTTTTGGCACATTTTTGGGGCCTCAAACTTTCATCTTGACCCTCAAAATCCCAATTTAGTGTTTTTTTCCAACATTTTGAAAAATTGTTCACTCATAACTCGAAATGCATATATCAAATTTGGGATGTTAGTTGGAAATTCATCCTATCTCAATATTGGGTATTTCTTGAAAAAAAATTGGACTCCCAAAAGTATATCCATGAGGTTTCCTAAAATGGCAAAATTTGACAATTTTTAAAAATTGTCAAATCGGGAAAAATCTAATTATCAACACTTTACGCCCTTTAAACCCCGGAACTTGGTGTTGAATCAATCCAATCATATCCTTCAATCATTCTCGTCTTCAATCCAATCCTCATCTGAGCTTTAATCTTATCCTCATCTGCACTTTAATCTTATCCCAATTTGAGCTTAACCAAACCCCTAATTTGAGCTTTCGTCTATCTGCAATCCAAATCTTTGGATATCAAACCAAATCTTAAGATCCTTCTCTCCATCTCACATATCAATCTTCTCCTCATTTGTTCACTTTCACACAAATCACCTAATCAAATCCTTGGTCTTGTCCCTAGTCTTGTTACCAGCCTTGACCCATCATCATCATCATCCATTAGTATCCTTCCCTATCCTTTTGGTGTTGTTTTGGGATGTATCCTTCCCTCATCAACAACACTTTCATCATCATCATCGGGAGGTATTCTTCCCTATTCTTTAGTGGTGTTTTGGGATGTATCCTTCCCTCATCAATACCACTCAGTGGGATGTATCCTTCCTTATCCTCGTGCTGTTTCAGGATCCTTCATTCCCTCATTGACAACACTCCATCCATCATCAACCCATTTTGGCTTGTACCTTGACTGGGGCAACATCACCTTTTTTCCTAAAATCCATTTGTGCTTCATCCATCTCCTATCGCTTCTCCTTCTCTCTTGTCCATCACTTTACATCATCTCCCTCATCTCATCTATTTCGAGAGCACACACGTGTTCTCTTCAACCCACATGTCCTCTCGAGGGGGCATCCTCAATCCCTACTCTTCATCTTCACCCCCATCGTCTTCCTTCCTAGTCATCCCTTAGATGACTGGGGCATCTCTTCCAATCTAACCATCTCCTTCTGGGTTCTATATTTTAATATTCTTTGAAATGATGCTACTTCGTAACACCATCTCAAAGAGGGGAAAAATAGACATCCAAATTTGGATACTTAATTTATCCAAATTTATCACTTTCGTCTAAACATCCTCTTATCTGAGAAAATTAAATAATATTATTATTATTTAATTAATACCCTTAATTCGCAAGTCCCTAAGGTATTTAATTAATTAAATACTTTACTCTTTAATCCTCATTTCATCAAATAAATTAAATAAATAATACATTTATTTAATTCCTCACATGTCATTTTCATCTAATCCTAATCTATCTCCTAATTTCTTCATTAGGGATGTGCACATGCCTAATCCTTGATTAGGATGTGTCACATCCTCCAACTTTGCAAGTTGGCTTTTAATCCTTATTTATCTTCTAATTACCGATTAATTAATCGTAATCGACCTTAGTCAACTCTCTCCATCCTCCAAGGAATTTTTAATTCCTTTTTATTCCTCCAAGAATCCCCTTTTCCATGCATCTTCTAGAACTTTTGACTTGTCACATCAAGTCACATGTGACAAACTCCCACCTTTTGGGAACATTGTCTTATCCACTAGATTCTTCCAATCATTGTGAATTTAAAATTCACTTTTATTCACCCAAGATTCTTCTCACTCCCCCTTGGAAGGTACTTGTCCTTCCTCCACCTCATGTACCTTTTGGCCACCTCACTTGCACCTCATCTCCCTTAGCCACTTCACCATCCACATGTCAAGATGTGAGGGCTTGTGGGTTCTCAACCCACCATAGCCCTTCATCTTGGCCTTGTTGGATGCATCTCAACCGTTGAATTCTCTAGAGAATTCAAATTCTCCTATAAATACCCCCTCCTCAAGGGCATTTTCAACACTTAGCCATTTGATAACTACATGTTGCCAATTTGCATTCTCACTCATTCACTATCATCTAGCTATCCATTCTAATCATTTTGCATAAGTTAATCTTGCATTTAGTCACTCAATAAGCCATCTAAGGAGCACACAAAATCATTCCAATCAAGGGCCAACCAAGAAGTCTTCAACAACAAGGAAGGTGAAACCATTTGCATCTTGTTTTATCTATTTTCCTTCTTATTTTATCACTCTTTAGGCTAATCTTGAAGTGTCCTTAGTCTTTTATCACTTGCATTTTTAGTTATTTTGCACATTAGAGCTGGGTAAAATTCCAAGGTACACAACAACTATACAAAGAAAGACTAATGAATGCACAAAACTTGAACAAGAAGTGGTAACCCCAAGATCAGATCTAGAGAAAGCAAGGGTTCATGAGGACAAATTCAAGGCAAGTGCTACAATGCTATTGCTTGATGAACTAATTCCTAGACAAAAACTATCCAAAGATAAAGGTGGTTTGGGACTTGAAGAAGGATAAAACTCAAAGGTTAATCAGGCTCCTAACAAGTCTACCAATCAAAAGAAGACTCAAGGAAATGGGAAAAAACTCAAAAATCAAAGAAGCAGTGCTGTAAGACCCCCCATTAGATAACCAAATGCTCAAAGTTACCCATCTTTCAATGGTATTTGTTTTTCATGTAATAAATTTGGACATAAGGCAATAGAATGTAGAAGTATAATGAATTAGAATGATATATCCTTCTTTGGACATAGAGCTGTTGAGTGTAGAAGTTAAGTGATGAATATATTTAACACCGGTAGAATGCTTCAATATTTCAATGGTTACTATTATACATGCAATCTATTTGGACACAAGGCTAACCATTGCAGATCAAGATTGAATAGAGGTCAGTTTGATTAGAAAAATGTTGTAGGTTACAATTGCAACAAACCTGGACACATTTCAAGAGTTTACAGAAGCAAGAATGGAAGGTTGACTAATCTGGAACATATGAATGAACCTGTGAAGAAATTTAATCCTACTGAAGTAAAGAAGGAAATAGAGAAGATTTGGAGAAAGAAAGAAGAACCTAAGAACAAGGATGAATCAAATGCATCTGCACCTCCCTCTAGTGTAGATAATTCCCTTAGAAACTAAACCTAGGCATAGGCTTAGGGGGAGCAATAATAGAAAAATATAACAACCCCCTAGAATTATGAAGTTTCAAGGAGTGACACAAATATATATATGGTGTTAAATAGCATGCTTAATCTTTTGGAAAAGAAACCGGTAGAAAATATGCAAATATAAAGAATTGCAGAGCATTTTAGGGTTTATAGTGTTTACCAACTTTTTGGAACTTGAATCACTTAATACAAAATTAGGGAAAATCAATAAGATATAAAGTGAACTTCTAAGTTGATTCTAATCACTTTTACACATTTGGAAAAAAGAAGAGAATCAAAAGTGAGTTGAAGGCGATTCAAAGCAATTTGGATCAAACCCTAGATCCCATTGAGCACATAAAAGGTATTTACAACAATCTATGCTTTGTGGGTTTTGAAATAGAAGCAATTTTATAAGAATTTGAGATTGAATTAAAGTTAAAATGGCTACAACAACTATAGCTAACATCATCGTGAGACCTAGATTGAATTTGAAAAGATATTCATGGAAAGTATTTGATAACAACCCCGACAGTGCCTTTTCAAAGATTCCTTCTAGGGTTTTACCCATTGAAGACACTAGGGTCTACATACATGGAAAACTGGATGCATACAATCACTAGAAGATTAAGAATCTATGGTCTAATGAGCTTTTTGGAGATGATTTCTTAGTGAAACCAGAATACAATGACTTAGTGCGAAAGAAATTGAATGTTTGGAATGGGTTCCCCAACTATAGCAGTGAATCAGATGCGAAGTATGTGAGGATTGATTTGAGTAGAATGCATGATAATTTTATGTGGACAAACAATCTTGGATTAATCTCTAAGGAAGTGATCAAGGCAGTGACTAGATTGTGTGATACTTGACCTGTACTGGTACTGAAGTCGATAAAGAACAAAGTAGTTATGGAGTTAACTGGTAAAACCTTTGACGGGAGAGAACTAACCAAAAAACCTATCACAAACCCTACTGTAAAGTATGCTTCAATCATGATAGGTCACAAAATCTACTTTACTAATAGGGGCAATTTTGTGTCTGCAACTCTAATTTAGGTTTCTTATGATATGGTGGTGAATGGAAAGGATTATGACTTATGTGAGTTGCTCTGACAACTTTTGGAGAATCTAAAACAAACCAAAGAGAAGTACACATTTAATTTTGGAACCCTGATTGTGTGTTGATAGAAAACAGGGATGGAAAACAACTCACTCTCACCATACAAAGGGATTCCAATCAACTTTTCTCTCACAAACTCAATTCTAGGCTTGTTTGCAACTTTCCACCTAGTCTCTCTAGTAGGTCAGTAGACCTATTTCCACCACCTTAACTCACAGATTTTCCAAACAACCCCTACAAAAAACCACTAATTTAGGCACCCATTTAAGCCTTCTTCAACATACCTCAAACCCTCTTAGAACTCCTTTGGAACATCAACCTCAAATATTACCTTCTACGCTGAACTAGGCCTTGAATTAGGCATCTTTTACAAAGAGACACTCCTTAATTCTTGCAACCAACCCAATATTCCACTTGGCGGTCTTTAAACAACCTTCCAAACCACAGATTCTTTAGTTTTTTAGGAAAATCTCACTCACTATGACCCACTTTTCTCAACATTGACAAGGGTTTATTGGATATCCTATCTCCAGACCTCTTACAAACTTAAAACCTCTTCAAACACTCTTTATTTACCCTTTAGTAACTCAATTCACCCTTAGATTATGCCACCCCCAAGTTTCTCATGCACTTCCTTCACAAAAGCTCTCAACTTCACCCTCTTTCACTCTTTGTTCAATTAGGGCTTCATACCCAAACATTCAAATGACCCCTCTAGACTTATCCAACCACCTAAACACATCAGCATTCCCTCACACACATCATAACTAGCCTACCCTACCTTGTCCTCGGTCAACTTCTTCAAGTTACCAACTCTAGCCTTATTCTCAAGGCTCAATTTCAATGTTTTCAATAGGGGCAACATTACGAAACCCTTCAATTATATTTACAACAACCAAATATCAATTCCTACATCTAATCCTACCCTAACTAGACCTATTCCATCAAACTATAGAATCTACAGTAGGTGGAATGGCCTCTTTACCACATTTTAGCCCTTAAACCCTTGAAGCCCTATTTTCTAGCCAATTCAAGCAATTTACACACTAGATGCTTCAAGTTCAATAAAATCCTCTTAATCCAATCCAAAAGTGAAGTTAGAACATGCCTCTAATGAATCGTACTCAAATTTGAAACAAGAATCAACTGTACGGGTCGTACAGTGGCTAGAACAAATGAAATTACATAGAAATTAATTGAAAAATAATGATACTTTATTGAATTCCTTCTTGGAAACCTTCAACAACCTCCTACATCGATGAACTTCACATATTTAAAAACTTTCCATGCCAAAACTAACTACTTCAAATTCCTACAACAACCTTTTTGTAGCCAATGACCATTGGCCTTCTAACAATTACACTTTTTGCAAAATTAGCAATATTTTAAACTATAACCCTACCATGACTCTTGAAAGACCACAAAACATTACAAAATGGCCTAAATAGTCCTTATTTGACATGTTCATGACCAAAACAACCTACTAGACTCAAATTCATAAAATGGAGCAACAAGGTGCTCTGCGCCATTCACTCGGACATAAAAGCTTTCCAAGTCCCTTGGAAGTCTTCAACCCTTGAACCTGCAATAACACTTTGATCTTCAATTCTTTTGATGCTCTTTCTTGCTCCTGAAATTGCTCCACTGATCTTCATCTTCACCTTTGGCTTGGATTTTTCCATGCATAGTAGCCCTTCTCTTGCATTGTCTTTTTGGATTTACATCTCCATGCTCTAATTTTTCTTCACCAGCTTCATCCATCTGCTCCAATTTTGTTCTTCTTCTTTATTCACTGCAAAACAATATACACTTTATCCTTCCCCTTTCATCTTGACTCTCGGCTTGACTCCCATCAATAGAATCATCAAAATAAGGAAGTAGTAAAAGACTCTCTTCACTCTCTGCCTCTTACCCTTTCTCTTCACAACCACTTTCAGGTTCTCCATGCTTGGAACCATTGTCATGGCAGAATTCAACTACCCCTCAATCCACCTTATCATCCAAGGACATATCTCTGTCCTTACCACAACAACATCATTCTTCTCCACTTCATTTGGAGATTTCACCAAAACTTCCTCTTTAGCCTTCACTTGGACAATCATTGTCAACTTCTCATCTTCACCTCTTAGGGTGACTGCAACCTTCTTTTCCTCTTCAACCAATATAGACTCTTTCACTAACCTTTGCCACTTTCTTTGGCTCACTATATTTTGACTTCTTGTCCTTCACTGAACTCTCTCTCTTTATCATCAATGTACTCTCATATTCATTGACTACTTGTCCCTTCAATGGAAAATGTACTTCTCTCACGACACTGTATTTGCTTCTCTTCATCTTCAACTTCCATACATTCTTTCACTAGCCTTTTGTCTTGGCTCTTTGCAACTTTCACCTTCATAACCTACATCAAACTTTTCTCCTTCATGATCTCTGTGTTTTCTGACTTAAATACCTCTATCCTAGCAGTGCTTGACTGCTCCTTATTCTCCTTTACCTGCAAGGGACACAACACTACCCCTATCATGATTTCCTCTTGCTTCACTAGTCCATCTTGACTTACCTCAGTCCATTCACTCTCCTTTCTTTCACCTTCTACCTCTACCTTCATTTTCTTAGCCTCTCAGACCCCTTTTCCTTTAAGTCTTCCATCTTCTTTACATTCAGACATCTGTTGCACTTTATCCTCTTGTCCAATAAGTGGAAAATATTCTTCACCTTTTGTGACCTTACTAGGTCTATCATGCATTTCCTTAGGAAACTCATTTGCACTCAACTTTACTTTTCCTCTTATTAGGGTCTCTGCCCTAAGAATTCCTTTCTCACAAACCTTTGTATCTGATTCACTCATCACTATCTTGACATCATTTGACTGTCCTACAACCTCTCTTGCTTTCAATTGCAAAAACTCAGATCTACACTTGTCTTCATCATATTTTCCAATCTTGTCTTGAACTTTCAAGATCATTTCACCTTTGACCTTCACTAACTTAGTCTTCTTCATCAATTCATTTTCTTCTTTGCTTCTTAACATTACATCCCTGTCCATCCTTGTTGTCTCAACATTCTCCTTCTTATTAGTGGTTGCTCTCTCATTGTATTTTCCTTCCTCATGCATCATGAATTCTTTTTTTCCCTACATTAATACCCTTTCTGTCCTAATTTGTCTCTTATCCCCTTCCATCATCCTTAATAATCTTATAGCTATTACACCTTCCATCATATAAAAAAAATCTTCCATATAGCCATGGTATTCCCAATAAAAAATGACATATGCTCATAGGTACAACATCACACAAAATTCTATCTTTATATGCACCTATTTGAAACTCAACCCCAGATTGCTCCTTGACCAACAAAGTATGCTCACCATTCAACCAAGAAACAAAATAAGGTGATTCATGAGGAATCCTTACTAATTGAAACTTATCAACCATTTCCTAAGATACCAACTTATCTAGGCTACCTGAATCTACCATCACAATACATACCTTACCTTGACACTTGTAGGTGGTCTTAAAAAGTGCATTTCTTTGTGTTGCTTCTCTGATTTCCTTTGCCATGTTATCGTGTCTTTACAATTTCCAACTATCCTCTTATGGAAACTTCAACCAATCACCTTCAAAGATCTACTAATTGAGCTTTGATACCATCTAATAGCAAACAAAGATGGAAAACAACTCATTCTCACCGTACAAAGGGATTCCAATCAACTTTTCTCTCACAAACTCAATTCTAGGCTTGTTTTCAACTTTCCACCTAGTCTCTCTAGTAGGTCAGTAGACCTATTTCCACCACCTTAACTCACAAATTTTCCAAACAACCTCTCCAAAAAACCACCAATTTAGGCACCCATTTAAATCTTCTTCAACATATCTCAAACCCTCTTAGAACTCCTTTGTAACATCAACCTCAAATCTTACCTTCTACGCTGAACTAGGCCTTGAATTAGACCTCTTTTACAAAGAGATGCTCCTTAAATATTGCAACCAACCCAAGATTCCACTTGGCAGTCTTTAAACAACCTTCTGAACCATAGACTCTCCAATTTTTGAGGAAAATCTCACTCACCATGACCCACTTTTAGAAAACCTTCACTTTTCTCAACATTGATAAGGGTTTATTGGATATCCTATCTCCAGACCTCTTACAAACTTAAAACCTCTTCAAACACTCTTTGTTTACCCTTCACTAACTCAATTCACCCTTAGATTATGCTACCCCTAAGTTTCTCATGCACCTCCTTCACAAAACCTCTCAACTTCACCCTCTTTCACTCTTTGTTCAATTAGGGCTTCATACCCAAACATTCAAATGAACCCTCCAGACTTATCCAACCATATAAACACATCAACATTCCCTCACAAACATCATAACTAGTGTTCCCTACCTTGTCCTTAGTCAACTTCTTCAAGTTACCAACTCTAACGTTATTCTCAAGGCTCAATTTCAATGTTTTCAACAAGGGAAACATTACAAAACCCTTCAATTATCTTTACCCCAACCAAATATAAATTCCCACATATAATCCTACCCTAACTAGGCCTATTCCATTGAAATATAGAATGTACAGTAGGTGGAATGGCCTCTTTACCACATTTTAGCCCTCAAACCCTTGAAGCCCTATTTTCTGGCCAGTTCAAGCAATTTGCACACTGGATGCTTCAATTTCAATAAAATATTCTCAATCCAATCCAAAAGTGAAGTTAGAACATGCCTCTAATGAATCCTACTCAGATTTGAAACAAGAATCAACTGTACAAGTCGTACAGTTCCTGGAACAGATGAAATTACACAGAAATTGATTGAAAAACAATGATACTTTATTGAATTCCCTCATCAAAACCTTCAACAACCTCCTAAATTAATGAAATTCACATATTTAAACACTTTCCACACCAAAACTAACTGCTTCAACTTCCTACAATGACCTTTTGAATTCAATGATTGTTGGCCTTCTAGCAATTACACTTTTTGCAAAATTAGCAATATTTTAAACTAGTACCCTACCATGACTCAAAAGACCACAAAACATTACAAAATGGCCTAACATGGCCTTATTTGAAATTATCATGACCAAAACAACCTAATAGACTCAAATTCATAAAATGGAGCAACAAGGTAGTTATGGAGTTAACTGGTGCAACCTTTGACGAGAGAGAACTAACAAAAAAACCTATCACAAACCCTGTTGTAAAGTATGCTTCAATCATGATAGGTCACAAAATCTAATTTACTAATAGGGACAATTTTGTGTTTGCAATTGCAATTTATGTTTCTTATGATATGGTGGTGAATGGGAAGTATTATGACTTATGTGAGTTGCTCGGACAATAATTTTTGGAGAATCTAAAATAAACCAGAGAGAAGAAGTACACATTTAAGTTTGGAACCCTAATTGTGTGCTTGTTGTTCTACTTTTTGAGGGAGCTACCCAAAAGAAGAGACATTGTTTGGGATAGAAGCAAACTAGTGGGTCATAAATTTTTTGATCATATGCACAACATTGGTGACTACAAGGCTCAGGATAATGCATTGGTTGCATTCTTTGCAGTATTTCAAAACAACATGCATGATAGAGAGAGAACTCCATGGAATCTAGTAGAAAAGTATGCAATGGAAATTTCTTTCCTTGTATCTACTGAAAAATTCATAATAGAGGTTGTTGAACCTAGGACAATATGGATTGAGCCTCTCGGTTATGAAGTTTTAGAGATAGATGCTAAAGGATACATTGAATTATTGCTAAAGGGTCCTAAGGACCCCTCTTTGCCAAGACATGGCACATATGAAGAAAAATCAATTGAGGTGAACTTGGAAACATCAACACCTGCAAGAAACAAAAGAGTAAAAAAACAAGTAAATGAATACTTCATGTTTCATAGGATTTTAGAATAAGAAGTACAAAGGTTAAGATAATTTTTTGCAAAAAGAGAAGCTAAAATAGTTGGTGAGTCCTCTAGACCATGAAGATCAGGAAGAATAGCTTCCACCCCTCCCTCTACATTTCCAAAACCCTTTGGTACAATAGTTGTTAAAGGAAAGAAGGTGGAGCCAAGTGCTTCGGTAGTTGAAGAAGCGGTTGCACCCTCCAGAACCAACACACGGACTACAAAGAGGAATAATATACCTCTGATAGCACCCAATGCTACCTTTAGGAAGAAGAAACAAAAAGCATTTAGAGAGAAGAATTTGAGTGTTGGTGTAGAAGAAGAAATTGAGCTTGGATTAGAGGAAGAAGAATAGATAAAAATGAAAAGAAGCAGTGTCTCCACAAGTGGTGAAGGTACTTACAAGAGGCTAGCATTGAAGCAAAGAAGACCAAGATTGATATCGTGGACACCTCTGAAGAAGAGGAGATAGAAAATCAAAAGGATGATTTTACTGTTCACATCCACAAGAAGTCTGAGAAGAAGGAGAAGAAATCAAAGGAAGGAACTTCAAATCCTGAAAATAAGAAGACAAAATCTCCTCTAATAAGAGCTCATTCACTAATAAAGTTAGATTCTTTGGTTAACAACATGTTAGAACATGATGGTATATTAGAAAGAACTATAAAATTGTATGATAAAGTAGATGAGGAAGACAAGAAAAGAATAGTTGAAGCCATCATACATTATATCATCATTTTAGATGTGGATATGAATAACATTCGGAAGAAGGTGCCTAGTGTGGTATGGGAAACCTTAGTGGAAAGAAGGCATGAAGCAGTTGAAGCGGATGACAAGATGAAATATGATGCTCTGGGGGAAATTGGGTCCTCTTTATTTGAAAATGACAAAGCTACATTAATTGAAGTGTGTACAAAGGAATTCAGAGTGAAGCAAAGGGTCACCATTCTAATGGGTAGAGAAAAGGATAGTGCAAATAAGCTAAAGCAAGAAACAATGAACACTATGAGAGACATAGAAGAGAAATTTGGGATGATTGCATCTTCATCATCCAAAACAGCTCAAGACAAGGAGCTTGGAAAAGAAAAAGTTACTGATGCAGAGGAAAATATTCCTCTGATTACCAATTTACATATTTTTAAAGAAGTTTTAGAAGATGTGAAAGCTCATACTATAGAAGAAATTCTATAATTTGATGATACAAAGAATGTTGTGCTCTCACCACCACCGGTAGATGATACAAATTCTTTTTCTGGAGACATCTTCTCCTCCTAAAGATATTGAAAACACCACGTGTGCAAATAATGAAAACTAGAAGAATGATGCCAATGATGGTGTTGAAGACCACCCCGACAAGAAGAATGAGGATGCTAGAAATGAAGGTGAAGGAAATAAAAATGGAGAAGAAGAAGAAGGTCAAGGAGAAAAGAATAGTAATAAGAAATATGATAAGGAAGAGGGGGATGAAAACATAGATAAACAAAAGGAAAATCCCTCCAGCAAAGGAGATGAAGAAGAGAAAGATAAGAATAAAGAAGAGACCAAGGTTGGAAAGAATGAAGAAGAGTCTTAAAAGATCATAGAGCTAAAAAATCCATCCATAGAATCCTCTGGAAATACTCTTAAGGGTATTTTTACAAAAATAGATGAGATTTCAACCTATCATTCCTCCCCAGTTGATCCTGCTCCCATTATACCAAGGTAGTGTAGATCTGAATGAGATCTCACCTATTCAGAAGTTGGAGCTCAGATATGCTTTTCATGCCTCTAAGAGAAAGGAGATTATAGAGACTCATCAAAAGGGGACTGAACTGATAAATGATGTCATCAAGTCTTTACAGGATGCTACCACTGGTGCTACAATTGATAATTCATTAACTCTTGTTGAAAATTTAAGGTTCTTAGTTGATTCACTCTAAGGAATATGCCTCCAATCTGAAGTAGACTAAAAAGGAAGTGGAATCAAAATTCATAGAGAAGAGGTTACTTGAGTTGCAAGATAGATGTGCAACTGCACATGGGAAAGTAAAAGAATGTCTAAAAGAAGTGGAGTGTGAAGATGAAGCCAATACATTGTTTTTGTATTACATGGGGTGGCTAGATGCCACTCAAGGCATTAAGGACTTAATGGATTCTATTGATTCGCATGTAACTAATGCCTCCAAAACACATGACCCCGTGCATGACAAAGAATATACCTCTTGGACTGCCATTTCTGATCTGCAAAATAAATTTTCCACTCTTCAAAGGAAGAAAGAAGACAAAATAAGGAGATTTGGACAGCTTGGGTATTTGGTGAAGACCAAGCACATCCTAGTGTCCAGTGCCCTTGCTGATGTAGAAAGGCTTGAGAAGATAAATCCTAATCCAGGCACTCTGGAAGAGGGAGAGGAGAGCTTAGTTGAATTGGAATCAATGTATAAGTCACTTGCTACAACTAAGAAGATTTGGAATGAAGGAAAATATATTTGGAAAGTAATCCTTAAGGATCTTGAAGGTGCCTCCTCCTCCAGGTGAACATATTTCACTTGTATATTATTTCATTATTTCAATTGCTTTTAGTTTTTCCTTGTACATATGACTAGATCCAATTTTTGGGATAACTCCCTGAGGGGGAGTCAATTCAGTTCATTTCAGTTATTTTTTTGTACATATACATCAAATTTTAGAGTTTACTCATGTGTGTTACCGAAACACCCTTTTTCCTTGATGTTAAAGGGGGAGAAGAATCGGGTAGAATTTTTGGTAATGGAAAAGTGGAGAAAAATTATCAGAGATGTTTGATGTATGAAAGGGGGAGATCATGCAAGATAGAAGTTTTGTAGATAGTTTTGATGGTGTATGTTTTGAATTTTGGAGATTCATTTTTTGGCACATGTTTCCATCAATGACAAAGGGGGATATTTTTGAAAGAATGAAGAAGGAACCCTTTTTTGTGTGTTGTCATCAATGCCAACATTAATTGTTGACAATTTTTCTAATCTGGAGAATAGAGTGTATGCATCTTAATCTGATAATTTGGTCTAGAATTTCTCATGTTATAATATCAACTTATGAGGTTATAGTATGTTATTCAAGACTACTAAATGTACATGTGAACAATATTTCAGTGATTTTGGACGAACAAGCTAAAAGTTACAAGTAACAAAAGTTCAACATGCAATTTTTGGCTTTATACAGGGTAAATGAGTAAGTACAATATAGTCTGCATTCCTTCAATATTTGGAATTAGTCTTTACAATTTTGGGAGATTGTTTACACATTTCAGTACACTACATATTCCATATGGTGAGTGATTATGTGAAGTATGTGTGATTTTTTGGCTTATTTTGTGATTAGGTCTAATTCTTGGCCAACCTAATACTTGATATGTGTTGAAAAGATTAAATATGTATTATGGATATTAGTGGGATCTATTTTAGATCCATGTCAACCTAAATTAAGTGTTGCACATTTGATTTGAGTGTGAAGAATTTTTTGAATCTTGTATGGAGTTGACAAGGTGATTTTGAATTAAATAGGGCTACATCTAATTAGGTTGACCTAATTGATGTATGCAAATGTAATTGGGTATATATGTGAGACATTTTTGAGTTGTAGGAAGACAATGACATGCAATGAGATGTGAAGAAGATATGATAATGTGTGAACTTGCAAATAGATGTGTGAGACCAGAATAAGGGCATAATTTTTGTGAATGTTGAGCGACTACTAAATAGAGCAGTGTTTTGTATTCAAAGCTTCAAAGGAACTGGATTCAACACAAGGAAGGTGCACTTTGTATCAATTCACATTTTGGCTATGTAGCCATTTCTGTTTTGTATCTATTTCTAGTTGTAAGCATTATAAGGATAGTGTATCCTGGCAGTGATCCCCTGTAATATCTTATAACTGGTTATAATATATTGTGAGCTAATAATCACTGTGGTTTTTCCCTTTTTGGTTTTTTCACGTAAAAATATTGGTGTTCATGTGTTATGTGATCTCGTGATTCCTTTCATGCTTTCATTCATAGTTGTAGTTAGATATTTTATGGATTATGATTAAATGGTTTAATAAAATATTGATTCACCCCTCCTATCAATATTTTGGGTGTTCAACAAAATATTTTTAGACCATTGGAGATACCAATTAGACCAAAAATGTTGCCATATCACTGTTGGAGAAGATTACAAGTTTGGGACATTTTTGTACATATCATCCCATGTTGTATAGTCCTCCTTAGTAGGCCAATTCAAGGCCATAAATTCATCCAACTTAGTTTTATGAGGACCACATTTCACCATTATCTGTGTGGCATCTTTGTCAAATTCCTCTAAAAAGGTGCTACTATTTGACAACTTATTCATGTTGTCCTTCAACATTGACATCTTCACATCCCCCTCACAAATTAAAATAGCCTCAACATTGATGACCACATCCATGTTGCCTCTCCACTGCTCATAGGTCTTAACACCTCCATCACAATTGAGAATGTTTGTTAGAAGACCAAGATCACTCTCATCAAAATTTTGTAGCAGTGCCTTAATCCTTTTCTCCAAGGGGTCTTCTAATCCTTGGTAATCAATAATCTCCTTCACCATTTTATAAGTTGGATCTATTTGTAGTGGCTTATTTTAATCATGTGTAGACCCAATGACCATATTCTTCAACACACTTAATATGGTCACCCATGCCTACATCAAAGGGAGAGCAATGGCTCTATCCTTTTGTTGTATCAATTCTTCCCTAGTTACTTCCCTTGGAGGAGTTGCAGCTAATGTACCTGGAGTGAGGTATGCAATAGGTACATTATTTGGATTGTACACTAATATCTCTATTGAAATTGAGGGAGGAGAGTGAGCAGGAGGTGGTGATTGAACTAGAGATGTTGGTGGGGTTGGAGCTTGCACTTGAGTTACTGATGGCCCTACCATCAAAGTTGGCCTAGATTGCAATGCTTGCAACTTCTCTTTCAATAGTGCACTCTCAAGTTGTAATTATACAATATTTTTTTATCCTTTTTGTACACCACCACAAAATCATTATATTCTTTATTCTTTGCTTCAAATTTCTCCTACAAAGATTCCATTGTTGCTTTGTTGAATTGAGCAACATTTATAACCAATGTGGTTGGCTCCATAGCTGAAGTATTTGATACTCTTTTTATGATCAATCCTCCCCTGATATCTAATGTAGGCTCTACCACCTCTGGATTTTTTGTGTTTGGATCCAATGACCAAATTTCCAAAGTGTCCCACTAAGGGTTGAATGTTGATCCCTGCAAGGAAATTGTTGCTTCTTCTTCTATGGAAAAGACTGGAGTTTCATGCCTCCTCATAGTATCAAATGCAATGGTTGAATCCAAGTCCCACTCTGGTAATAGGAGAACCCCACTTTTTCTCACTAACTCCCTACCCTTAGCTAGTGTGATGTCTTTGTATTTAGATTTCATCTCTGTGAGTACCTATGATTGTATCACTTGCCTTGGGATCTCTAGGCTTTCAATCATTTTCATCTTTATATTCTCATTATACTCATCACTTCTAGCCCTCCATACAATTCTTGAAAAGCCTTGGTCTTCACAAAAGAATCATCATCCATAAAATCATTGCAAGCTTTCTCTTTGACATCATCCACACTGTTAATTCCACTCAAATCAACCTTGCTCAATTTGAGGCTTACTATTGTGGAAACATCCCCCTTTGGGGTGAGGGTATACCCTACCTCATTTCATCCTCAATTACAATTATTTCCTCATCTGAATTAGGAGAATAGTCAACAAGCCTAGCTGATTTAACCTTTCTTCTATTTGGTGAAGGTTGTCTTAGTGGTGGAGATTCTCTAGGTGGAGAATCAAGCTCAATAACTTGAGGAGTAGTTGATCTTGGAGATGAAATTGGTGGCAGTTGTGGTGTGGGTGAAGATTCCCTTGACCCCTCTAACTGAGTAGGGATGACAATTGTCTGTTGCTTCTTCACTATGATCTTCTTCCTTGCAAATACATGCAGCTTCTTGGGAGGTTGATATGTTGGTCTTTCCTTCACCATGGGGGCTTTCCCCTTATCTTTTTCATCAGTCACCTTTGCCTTCCCTTTATCCTATACTATTATTTCTTCTTCCAACTACCCTACCACTTTATCAAAGTTCTGCAGCATTGTTTCCACCCTCAACATTTCATCATTTATATCTAGGAGATCCTTGAAATTAGGATCCTTTTCTTGCATTTCCTTCTATAACTTATTGAAAGATAACCACTTAATCTTCCTCTCTTCTTGAAATTTGTAATAAAAAATATTTATGATTACATCCTCAAGGAAATAGAAATTATAATAAAAATTACCCCCTTTGATTATGTTCTTTAAGGCAACCATGACACCCTCTGGATCATGGTTCCTTGGCTTGCAACATTCCATCCCTAGGGGCTTGATCATTGGGAGAATTTTCTTCCACCCATCCTTAACCATAACAAAATCTAAAAAAATTGTATATGCAAGGAAGATAGTCCCTTTCCTCATCCCCACCAAGTTATTGTCTTCTACATCTCCCAACTACCACATGACTTCAAGGAAACCAATCCTCAATGACACATCTCTTGGTAGAACATGAGATGTTACACTTGTGTCATATACTCAGAGGATGGTGCAATCAGGATATGGGATAATGCCTCCCCAATTATGCTCTATACCTAGTTCATGCCTCCCTTCCTTTGGTCTTAAGAAGTCATACAATTCCATTGGAATCCTAGGTGGATTCATCACCAAAGCTCTTTTCAACTTGGAGGAAAATACATTTTAAAATACCACAAAATTGGATTCTTGATCATCCTTATCCAAAATAGAAGTCAACATTTGGACAAACATATCCTTTCCTTTCTTATTTTTCTTATTGAATTTCATGTCTTCTCCAAAATAGCCAAATCTCATATACATAAACATGTGCATAAACAAGGATTAACACCAAAACCTTACTATTGCTTCACCATTTTTAAGAGCCATAAGGCCCTTATGCATCTCATTTCATAAATAACCTACAAAATAATAAGATGTGTTGAGCATGACATGCTGGATGTTTGCAGTCATGTACATGAAAGCAGTTGGCCTCCTTTCAGCTAGCTCAAACCCCAAAATTTGAAAAAGGTTATAGAAATTTCTTTGAAATTAATGCTCAAATAAGTTGATCTGGTAGGGTTCCTTGTTATATGGGTTGAGTGCAATTTTTCTTCCTCCTTTCCCTCTTCCCATAAAATTTGTCAATATTGACACCTTGAAAGTTAGAACCACCTTCTCATATTATTTTTTCAACTTCTTCTCATCAATTGGTACCATCTCAGCATATTCCTAGGGATTAATTTGAAAAATTCAACAAGTCCTTCCCTAGTGACATCCATGATCTTTATTCTAGAATGTGTGCTCACAACCCTAACATTAGGGTCATAATTTGCTACAATAGCTTTCAGGAGGTCCACATCTAGGTACACATTAGGGACAACCAATTTACCCATATCCAACCTCCATCCATTACACATGGGAATACTCAAAAACCTCTTCCCAAAACAATGTTTGAATAGGGTCCATCTAGTGACTAGTAATATAGCATCTTTGATGGCATGTTGTCTGTTGAGAATGCCATCCTCAAATCCAGGGCCTTGGAACATTGCTTGGCAATCATACTTTTTATTGGTGGAGGGTTTCAACTACTCCAGTGTATCTTGGAAAGGGGTCATCTCTTAGACTCAGAACCAGAAGCTTGAGCCTTTGGGGGTGACATTTCAATAAAGGAAGATGCGAGCTAGGGTTTGTTTAAGTTCAACTAGTGTTTTATATCAAATGTAGGAAAATCAAAGCAAACTCATAGCAATTGAGATACAATCTATGAACGTCAAACCCTAAAATATGCCTAATTGCAATTTGACATAGGAAAATAGCACTTATATGCAAATTTGATGGGAATTCAGTACAAGAATGAGCGATTTTTACTTACTGGTGTTTGACACTTGAAAACCCTAATTCTAGTTGTGAAGATCTCGAAAAGCATTGCTACTAATCTCTAGATGCTTTAAAAAACTTTGTAAATCACAATAATGGTTTCATTCCTACTTTTATGGTGAGAAAATCCTTTTATTTGGTTCGTTGAACATCACTTCCGCCATTATTGTTCTCTCATGCTAACCAGAACAGCTCCATCAACCTTGTTTGCAATTTTAAATTACAATCGTTGATCTTCCAAGGATTGGATCAATGGATGACTCAGATGGAGTCATAAAAGTTTTAAAATTTGACTTATGTTGACCTCAACATCCAACCAATTAGAATTCTCCATGTGGAAACCTTCCTCGTTGTCCCTACAGGCTCCACCACACTTTACAAGCCATGAGAATGTCCACGTGTTGCTAGCCCATTATCCCGTAGAGATTTGTAGGAAAGTGATCAACGATCATGAGCTAGTGGGAAATGACCCAAATCAAACCAATACAGTCCAATTTGTGCACCACTAACCCTAATCATACGCTCATGTGGTTAACACTTTTATCAGATGGACGGTTAAGATTAAAACATCTTTCTTTCCTTTTTACCATGTGCGTTGAAAATCCTTTTAGTAGCTCGGTCTTTAAAGATTCTAAAGTCATATTGAAATATTTATGAAATATTTCCCCTCCTTAATAGTTATGAGTGTTTTGGATGAAGCCATGTGGTGGCCACCCACTATCCCTTATGGTATCAACATCTTTAAAAGATTCCCTGTGGGGTGGCGGGGAACGGTCAGGATTCAATCACTGGGATCAATCACAACCCTTAGCTCTTGGGCCCACCATTATCACTACCTCAGACACTGTCATGTCCCACCAAAGAGACATGACACATGACACATGGCACATGCTTGCTATCCCTCATAGTATTTTTTGAGATCATTTTGATAGTGTGGGCTGGTGGGCAATGGTCTAGATTTAATTTTTGGGGCCAGACACTTCTTTAGGAACTTTAGCAACATGTGCTTTAAGTCATAACTTAGAAAGGGGAATCCATAGGTCGACACATAATATAAGACTTAATATTTTAGACCCTAAGGTAATATCATAGTATGAAGGCACAAATATTTTGACCCGCAGACTATTAGACTTAGGCAAACATTAAAAGGTGTATTCAACCAAATATTTCACTAGGAATAAAAAAGGGGCCACCCAATGACATTAATGGCTTAAGTTGTAACTTAAGTAGCTAGGAAAAAGTGAAAGCACATTAATGACGAAATAAAACAACACTAGGTATTTTGTATAGATGAGGGTTTTAACCCTAATACTGAACCCTAACAATTGGAAAACAAAACCCTAACACCCAAAAGGCCCAAGGATTATCAAAATTTTGAAATGTAACCCTAATAACTAGTAAAAATTTTAAAGACCTATCAACCCTTTTCACCAATCTTCCCAAAAGATCAGTTCTAATAAACAGGTGTTTAAGGAGATCATTTTTTAAAATTACATGAGTTTCGGCATGGAGAAGGTAATGTTGCAACTTTTACATTGCAAAAAAATGAGTGAGACATTGTTTCTCCATGGTAGAATAGTGAGTGTCATAGTCAACTAGAAAACAACTAATGTAGTAGACTGTTCTCTCTTTAGCATCATCATCATGTTGATCCAATAAAGTTGCTAAGGCATGAGGTGATGTAGAGATATAAAGTGAGAAGGTTCTATCCTATATAGTTGGCATCAAGATGGGAGGATTAGCCAAAAATATCTTGATTGACTCGAAATATTTCTCACACTCATCATCCCATTGGAATTGAACATCTTTCTTTAACAAACATGTGAAGGGAAGAATGTGATTGGCCAATTGAGATACAAATATATGAATTTCTTGAATATTCCCTTTTAAAATACATAATTGAGGGATTTTCTTAAGAGGAGGCATGTTGAAAATTGCATTGATTTTATTTGCATCAACTTTGATTTCATGGTGGGCGAGGGCCCTAGCTCGGTTGGCTAAGTAATTCCGTTGCGGCTCTGCTGGTCACGAGTTCTAGTCTCCCCCTGTCCCGTGGTACTGGAGGGCGTGTCGCGCCAGCGCCGCCGGTCACGTTAAAAAGTTTACCAGGCGCACTGCAGTTTATAGGGGGTCGTGCTACCCAATTCCTGCAGTCTAAAAAAAAAAAAAAAACTTTGATTTCATGGTGAGAGGCAATAAATCCTAAAATATTGTCAGCATCTGAACCAAAGATGCACTTAAGAGGATTTAGTCTCATCTTATAGAGTTGAATCCTTTCAAAGATAAGTCAAAGATTTTTGACATGATCATGACAAGTCATATAATTAGCCAAGATGTCATGAATTTTTTGAATGAAGTCATGAAAAATAAGGGTCATCGCCCATTGGTAAGTTGTTCTAGCATTATTTAATCCAAACGACATGACCACATAACATAAATTACGCCAAGGGGTAGTGAAGGTTTTCTATTATTGATCCTCTAGGTTAATACGAATCCAATTATAGCTCGAGAAGCCATCTATGAAGGACAACAAGGCATGGCCTACAATCGAGTCTACAATCATATCAATATTAGGTAACAAAAAATCATCTTTAAGAAAATCCTTATGGAGATCACGAAAATCAATACAGATGTGAATATGGTCATAAAGCTTGTTGAGAGCAACAATATTCAATATCCAAGGAAAATAGTCAATAGGATGGATAAAAATAGCTTTCAAGAGCTTTCTTATCTCAATATTGACTAATAAGGAAACCTTGGGATTTATTTTTTTGGATCTTTTGTTTAATGAGATTAGTATTAGGACATAAAATGATATTATGAACCACCAAAAAATCATCAATACATCAATACCAAGCATGTCCTCATATGTCCAAGCAAAGATATTAGGATGAGAATGTAACAAATCAGAGTGTTGTTTAGACTCTTCTAAAGAAAGGCACTTTCTAATCTTAATTACCTTTTCAAAAGACTTAGGATCCATGAAAAAATCAAAGGTATCCCATTTAAGGAGAGTACTACAGTTTTTAGGATGATATATGGGAACATTATCATCCATATTAGACAAAGGGGCTTTCTCATCAAAGCTCATAATAGATTCTCCAAAGTATGCTTATTTGTTCAAGCGATACGAGAATCTTTGTTTATGGTGATAATAAGGAAAATGAGAGTAGACACCTAATAATTCTTCCAAATCTTCCTCTAAAGAGAAGACGTCTGGAGGAGAGTCTAATTTACTTTCAATCAGTTCGGGATGAACTAGATTGAAAGGCTCGACAAAAATCATGTTGATAATCCACCATGGTTTCTGCTTAGACTATTCATGAGAGCAACTGAGCCCCAAGTTACACTTGTGACATATACATTATATAGGGACTTGAATTCCTTGTTTGTTACACCCACAACCTTTACATCTATAACCATATTTAAAGAAATTTTTGAAACCAGGACCATAACATGTTTGTAAGTCTTAAGAACGAGGAGGATCTACGTAGAGGGAATCATTCCAGTAGTGGGGATCTTACTCCTCTATAGGATCACAATAATATTCCTTGATGAGAATACAAATATTAACCTCAAAAAAAGCATGGTTATCTTCCTCAATAGGGGTACAATCATTCTCCTTGATGGGAGTATGGTCACTTTCCTCAGTGGGAGGACAATCAACTTGCTTGGAAGTGGTGTATGAGATTATTGGAATGTCTAGATGGATAGGATCAACTTTGTACTTGCCAATAAAGAATTTGGTAAAGTCTGAGGACCCCCAATCATCACCTAGGTATGCATTCAATTCAGAAGAAGAAGTAGAAGGGGTAGACTTAGGATTCTCTACTTCAGGACGATCTTCTTTAGGGACATTTCTCTTAGGAGTATCCTTTAAAGCAAGCACTACCTAAGAGGATGTTAATGAATTATAAGATAATGAAGGAATGGAATTTTTAAGAGTAGAAGCAACCAAGGTTTGACTAGCAACTACCATTTCATAAAGGTGTATAGCATTAGGGTCAACCTTGATTGTAGTTACTTCATTATTTGTAAAAAAAATTGTACAAGGATGCAAAGTAGAAGTTACTACTCCTAAAGCATGAATCCAAGGTCTCCCTAAGAGAATGTTGTAAGGTAAAGGACCTGACATAAAATAAACCAAAGTGGGTATGGTAATGGGTCCCAACCTCAAAGGCACGATTATCATGCCTAGGGCTTATCAACCAACATTATCGAATCCATGAATGTATAATGAAGAAGCAATAAGAGAAGATGAATCACTTTTGATCTTAGGCAATAGTTCAATGCTAAATACATTAAGATTTGAACTGGTGTTAACAAGAGCAAGCCTAATGCTACTATTATTAATGTTAACTATTATCATTAGAGGATCTGATTGCTTTTGTACTTCTAGAGGCAAGAGTTCTTGTAGATAGAATGTAATATTTAGTGAATCCTCACAAATATATTCCATCAATGCATTAACGTCTATCATCCTAATAGAAGAAGGCAAGAGGATATTTTGTAAAGCTTCATGAAGCATACCTTGATAAACCAAAGTATTCTAAAGAAAATTCCATACTGAGATCTCGATGGGAGTAACACGAAGTTTCTCTATAAGATCATACTCATCAGGTGATTTAGCTACATGTTTAGGTTCTTGAGGAAGAATTGGTTGAGAAGGTGGTAAAGAAGTTGGTTGGGAAGTAGGTTGATTCAAATTTTGTTGATTCCTTCTAGTGTTGTATGTATGACCTGGAATGTTATAGGAAGGAGTTGTAGCTTTCAATAATCTCGTGTAAAGGTTCGATGAGTCACTTGTGAATGAGACCCCATGAATATAATGAATTCTCTTAGGATATGGGCTATCCAGCGTCACATAAATGATGGGTCTATTAGGTCTTTGGGGTGTAATGCATAATTCCACTACATTCACAAACTCTTTGACTTGTGAAGAAGAAGATGGTTGAGATGAATAATTTTGTTCAAAAAATCTATAGATAGAAGGAGATGCCTCTAAGAAATAATCTATGGAATCATCTAACATATTGAAATATTCTTTGGAAAAGACATTATTAAAAGCATCTAAGTTTTGAAGGAAAAGATCTGACATGATTACTTTCACATTGGGTTCACAAAAATGTGGAGGGGATTTGCTACTCCCAAATCCCAAGACAAATAGGGTCTAAAGGGAGAAAATATCCCTCAGTCACCTCAAAGTAAAAGCTTAAGTGATAGAGGTATAATATGAAAGAGATTGCAAAAACATAAATGAAGGAAATACTAAGATAAGGAGATAAAATTGCAAGATTATAGAATTTGGTAGAGAATTACAAAATATAAATTACAGAGGCATACATAACATAACTTATAGATTCTACCCTGAGAAGGATAAACTTGCGGCCAACAGATGCCAACACATCACACGAACGTCTATGCATTGTGTTGTCATCCCTACCGAACTAGAAGCTAAAATCCAACAACCAACAAGTACCCAACTCTTTGAATCCAAAAACTTGCACGTAGAAGAATGAGGTAAAATGTTGGGGTTGTTTTAGGGCTTGCCTCATTCAAACCCCCATTTTGGTATTTCCTTCATTTATGTTTTGCAATCTCTTTCATATTATACCTCTATCATAGCTTTTACTTTGAGGTGACTGAGGGATATTTTCTCCCTTTAGACCCTA
>VDFB02067599.1:0-27129 GCA_007258455.2 Sequoia sempervirens | reverse complement strand
TTTTCTTTGTCATGCTTTATTATCCCTCTTTTGACCAAAGCATTTTCAATGGTTAAGGCCTCTTCAATCATTTTCTAAAATGGAAAATGTAAGTTCAAGTGATAGCTCATTTATGAATTTAAACTGTTAATAAAGGTCACCATCTTTTCCTTTTCAGGAACAAGACGCGGATACCTAGCGAACATTCTTCTCCATCTCTGAAGAAACATAATGAAGGATTCGCTAGGTTTTTGTGCAACCTTGCAAAGATCTATCATGGTGATCAGGTGTTGTATGTTGTAAGCATATTGTGATATGAATAGGTTGATCAATTCTTCAAATTTCCTGATGGGAGGTGTAATCTTAGATAACCATTCCATAGAGTTAACTCCAAGGCTCCTAGGAAACAATCACAACAAGTAAGTATCTTCATGAGCGAATTCCAATGTCATGTTCCTGAAGTCTCTAACGTGATCAATTGGATCCGTTTTCCCATTATAGCGATCAAATTTTGGCATTTCACGATGCTTGGGAAAAGGAATCATGTTTAGACTTCGGTCAAAAGGATAAGGAAAAATGTCCTCGAGAGTGTATTTCTTTGTGCTTGTTCCCCCTTGTAATTCTTTAACTTGTCCTTGAAGTGCCTTGATTTGTTGGGTCAAGGAACTAAGATCAGAAAGGGGTGTCTCTTTAGGTTTGTTTTTCAAATTTTCAGTATTAAAGTCATGAGGTAATTTAGCCCCTTGTTCGGCTAGATAGCAAAAATATTTTTCCTTGTCTCGCTGCAAGATCTTTTCAATGGATTTATGGAATTTTGGATCGTGCTCAGCCTCTCTAAGATGTTCCTCATCTTGTTTCTCATCACTATCTATCTGTGTTTTGTTCATGTCTTTGTATTGATGGAACATATTTTCTTCTCTGTTATCTGTATCTTTGTCAAAAAGTGGATTACGATTCATGATGTAAAGAGGATTGCTACTTTCACCCTCTTCTTGAATGTTTTGAGTATGTCCTTCTTGTTGAATTTCGTCCTTCAATTTATTGAATTGGGATCTTGTGAAGATAGGCATGTGATTTTGAAAAATTCTTCTAGACTTAGATCACGGTTTTGACAAGTGTGATGATGATGATCTGATAAGATGTAGAATCTTATGATATGATCAAGGATGCTCCTAATTTATTGATTGTGGCTTCCAATTGATGAAGGATTTCAGAATCCTGTTGGGGAAGTTGAACCAAAAATTAGAAAGCTATTTGAGGGATGCACTCTTAAATTTTTGATCTTTGTTTTCAAAGAAAGGTTCTAAAATCAATGAAGGATTTGATTGGGATGTGAAGGATACTCTATAGAAGGTTGTGGTATGTTGTCAAATTCAAGAGGTTGATTATGATTATGCCATTGTGACAGAGCTAATCTCTGATAATAAGCTCGAGAATCTAAGGGATCTACAACATATTCATTAGTGAATCCTCTAACGAAATCCTGATATCTGTGAAGAAATCCTTGATAGTGAAGCAACACTTGTCGACTTTTGTACAATAATTTTCTCTTTTGTAGTGTCTTCTTGTATCCTAACGGTTTCTTGGATTTTTTGATTCTCTTAGACAATGATTTCTTCGGAAACTTTGTTGACTTCCAATCTCTAAGCATGGGAAAAATGTTGGGAGTGTTTTTGAATCAATGATATGAAAAACTCTTAAGTGGCTTTCAGTTGTTGTTCTTCATGTTCCTTTTGGATGATCTCTTTATCTGAATTAATTTAATGGAAGACACAACAAACATTTTTGAAAATAGTTGTTCTTAAACCCTATACTAACATGAAGTGTTTGATCAAGAAAATGTTTTTCATCAAAATTTTTCACAGGTTTTCCACATGAAGACAATTCAGGCAGACTCACTCTTAATGCTCAAGTAGGTCATTCTAGTAATCAACAACCCACATCTTAGAACTACATCGACTCACACAACCGTGTCACCCCAAGGTGCCCGTATTGTCTTTCTAGAGTGTGTACTTTCCGAGGATCTTGAAGTGGATCACGGGATCCCCTAATAAGCAGTCCTTGGGTTATATGAGGTGAGTGTCTTGGTAGATTCTTCCCTCCTTACTGCTGTGATTATTAGAATGTTTGAAGCCCGGCTTGGATTTAGCCCACTACCTAGGTTTGTAGTAGGGATTTCTGTTAGGTCTTGGCAATAATAAACTCCCTCGAGAGCCTCCCAACCTTTAGAACAAAGGCTTTGGGATGAGATTTATCTTACACCGGCAAAGAGGGTTTCCCGCAGTTGCTTTAAATTTATAGTGGGCGAAATGGCACGGCGTGAACCCACTTAGTGGATTCCCATAGGATTGAAGTGCTTTTTCCCTTTCACGGTAGCTCTCAATAGTATAATTAAAGCTTGAGAATGCATAAAATAGAAATAGATGAGTTTGGCATTTTGATCCCCGCATACTTGATTAAGGGAAACGCAAACTATCCTTTATTTAAATCAACAAAAGCAAGGATTCACTGAAGCCCAAAATAAAAGCGGAGTTTTTCTATGCTGGAGTGAAAATATTGATTCAAAAGGAAACATGGAGTTCTTTTTAGTCCCCGAAGATAAAGTGGTGACTATCCCACAAGTTGTGACTTTAATTTATGTAGCTACACATTAAGTTGCTTCATTTTAATTATGCTGAGCTACCTAGGATTGGTCAGTTTCTGCCCAAACTTTTACTTGTCCACGATCTACGTGATTAGGTCCGAGGCTGTATTTAGAGTTACAATTTACAGTTGCGGCCTTTTCAAAGTCGCTATAGCGGACATGGGGGCAGCTGTGGAATTAGCACTACGAGGGCGCTCACGGGAATCTTTTTCATTATCTTCTGAGATACTTTAAAGAGTGCTGCATGTAGATCTTCAAAGGGTATTTATAATATGCTTCAAAGTGAACTAGGTATGAATATTGTGGAAATTAATGTTTATTGCGCTAATCCGCTATTTTTGGCCGTAACCTGTCAGAAAAATCTGCAATAAAATGTTAAAATAAGGGCAAGTTCCCCACGGTGGGCGCCATTTTATGTGTGTGTGAAATATTAGATCAATTTAAATTAAAATCAAAACACGCTTATAGAACAATAAATCAAAAACTAAAAGCTCAAATACTCGCCATACTTTCTGCTCCAAAAAGCAATGCCCATCTTCTCGCGATTAACATTTGTTTTGAATGAACAACAGGATCAGCAGATGGAGCTCAACAAAAGGACAACTAAAGAACAAGATTTAAAAGTGCATACTATGCTAAATACAAAAGCTATGCTAATATGAAAGTATGGCTGTGATATTGAAACTGATATGAATGCATAAGCTAATTAAAAGTATGGCTGATTGCATGAACGTATGTATGCGTAGTGTATGCGTGTGTGCGAGTGTGGATGATTATGCATAGTGTGTAAGTAACAAAGCTTGGATTTACTAGATTTTTATAGAGTTTGAATGGATTTCGGTGGTTGATTCAGTCAATAGCCCCAAATTATGCTTATTCGGATGGGCCGGTGTGAGATTTTGAAAGTGGAAAGAAAGAGATGGAAAGTTTCCCTTTTCTTCATTTTTTTGTCATTGAGTTTCAAAGGGAAATTTCTATTTCGAAGAGTGAGTTAGAATTTGGAAAGGTAAGTTTAGAATGAGTTAGAATTAAATAAATTAAATTTATTTAATTTAGGAGTGAAGATGGAAATAGAAACTTACATAATTAAATAACTCATATTTAATTATGTTTAAAAATGAAATTAGGGTGAGGAAATATTAAATAACATATTTAATATTTTAATTCGATTATGGGATGGAGAATATTCCATTATTTGAATATTCAAAATATTCAAATTTTAGAACCAAATGATAATTAAATATAAATAAATTATGAAAATTTATTTAATTTAATCAAGCGAAAGATAAAAAGTAAGATGAAGAAGATATTCCTTTATTTAAATATTCAAAATATTTAAACTCTAGAATAGTATGATAATCAAATATAAATAAATTATGAAAATTTATTTAATTTAATTAAGTGGAAGGTGGAAATTAGATAAAATTATTTATTTAATTAAGGTAGAAGAATTTTTAGAAAATTAATGATATAAATAAATAATTAAATTTATTTATATGTAGATGACTTTAGGGGAATTAATTAAATTAATTATATTTAATTAATTAACAAGCTTAATCATGACCATTTTTAGACGTATACAAGAATAATAAGATCATGCAATATTATAATATAAATGAGATAAATCATTATCTAGGTTGATCGATTTACGGTTTAGGGTGATAAGATGGCTTAAGGGGATCTATGTCTACTAAGTTCCTAGGACAAAATGACAAGGCTCAAGTGAATATAATTTGATGAAGTTGCCTCAGACCTTAATGAAATTTGGTTGCCTTGGGCATCTTTAGCAAGTTTTATTCACTTAAAAACCATGTCATTTTGTACTAGGACATTACTACATAGATCTACTTAAGGCATCTTATTACCCTAAAACCTAAATGCTAAACTCTAAATTGTAAACCCTATAACATTCATAAATTGTCCTATATTAATAGTTAATTGTATTTTCATTCAACATGCCTTAGATATAAATGAGGCTTGCATATTTTATCATTTGTATTCAATTAGGTCGTTCATATTGAATGGTTTTAGGGAATTTCCTAAACATGTATTTTACATTTTGAAATTACAAATCTAATGCAAGTTCACTCATATCTTAAAGATCACATGGATTGACTCAATAATAATCACAATCCACCTCCACACCATCCATCTCCACCACCTTCACCTCCACCTCCACCCACTTCACCTCATAACCCCTCACCTCCACCACCTAAAATTGATGGTGCTCGTTTAAAAGCATGAATCAATTCCAATGTTAGAACTGTGTAAGATCAAATCAACATTATTCAAAATGAAGAATGTGTCACACCACCTGTGAGGATGATTGCATCTAGGATGAAAACCATTGTTGATGCTATCAGGGCTATGGATGGGATCTTAGGTGAGCATCGACAATGGGAGGAGAGGAGAACTTCCAATTCTAAAAAGGAAAAGGAAAAGAAATGAAGAGATGCAGTAGAGAGCCACAATAGTTTCTAAATTAAGACAATCATCTTAAATAGTTATGAATTTATGAATTTGGTGAATGATGGATATTTTGTCTGATGAATTTATAAAATTGGTTGGATGGATATTTTTAGTGATGTGAATTTATAATTTTGGTTCTACATGGATATTTTTAGTGACGTGAATTTATGATTTTGGTTCTAGATGGATATTTTTAGTGACATGAATTTATGAATTTGGTGGAATTTATGAACTTATAATGATGAATTTATAATAGTATATATTTTATGACTATCTACTAGATCATGATTTCTAACGTTGAAAAATTGTAATATATATATTTTTGTGTGTGTGCGTGTGTTAGACATAAAATGAGATTTTTTGTGAATGTTTCAAGTTTATTGTTTCTAGTATGTACACATGTATTAAAATTGTGCATATAGTTCTTAAATTTCAAAATTTGTATGTATGTACATAGTTTAGTTTAATGATGTATGCATGCAAATTATGCATCGTATTTTTTATTTTAAATGTATGTACATGCTCAAGTTTAATCAATGTATATATGTGTGTTTGAATTTTATATGATCTTAATATATGTATGCACATCCTATTTAAACAAATTTGCATGTGCATTTCAAATTTAACTATTTACATTGTCATTTTTTAAGTTTGTATGTTAATTTTGTATAATTTAATGCAAGTGCACACTTATATCTCATATCATGAATGATTTTAACATTGATGACATCATCAATCCACCACCTCAACCACCTCCCCCTCCACGTCCCTCACCACCTCCCCTGCCACCTCCCCCTCCACCTAATATTCCACCTCTAGCACCTATTGCATCTGATGAGGCTCACTTGCGAGCATGCATAAAATGATCAGGTTGCATCCATCCAAAATCAAATCAATGCTATGCAAAGTCAAGAAATGATTCCACCCCATGTGAGACATTTTGCATCTACGATGCAAAACGTTGTGGATGCCATCAAGACCATTGATTTTGATCTAGATAGGCATCGACAAGACAAAGATTAGATGAGACAATTTTATATATGCTAACGATCTCTCTTACAAACAAATTTTAGACCTTAAAATAACAAAATCCCACCTATTCACTTTGCTCAACCATTTAATTCTCCCGACTTAAATCTAGAGGGAATATCCGTGAGGGTGGTGCATGCATCCATAGATGAGTGCATTTTTGAGATGGGTGGTATGTAGTTTTGATAGTCCCCACTTGCTAATTAAGGGGTGCCCATTATGTTTGGGGAAGGTAGCCAGCCAGAGGGGTTTGTCTTTGTTGTTTTGTTTTGGAGTGTTTTGAGGTTGTTTGGGGTGGGTGGCATTAACACAATGGAGGTTGGGGAGAGGGTTGATCTGATAATATAGGTAACGGTCATGCGGTTGCCCGTTCACCTGTGCATCAGCAGGGTTGTGGTATCGGCGATGGGATTCTCTTAGTACACTTGCATAAGAGACCTTGATCCACCATGCTCTAACGATGGTGGGTGGGGAGCATAGAGACGATGATGATGGAGGATTTTTTTATGGAGCTGGTCTGAGTACCACTCCAAGAGCGTCGAGGCCCATCCCCCATATATGTACTAGTTGTCATCAAGTATACTATGGACTTGATCAGGCCACACCTAGTTCAGGTGAACATGGAGATTCTGGTGGTTCATCTGGTTGCATCAGTTCATTTGTAGAGTTTTTTACAGTAGACCATCACCCTAAGGACACTGCGACACGAGTATAAATATGCATCTACACATTCATTTGTGGGGAATTTTGATGACTATAAATAAATAGAAAAGCTTTCCAATACATTTTAACAATCAAACTATTTAGTATACATATGAAGCCACTACTGATGGGGCAATCATCGTTCCTTGAGTACATACATTGACACAGTCATTGTTTTCGACAACTCCATATGGGGAGTATTTTGATTTCAATTTTAAATTATATATGAAATGATTTTCAACTTGATTTTAAATTTATAATTGAATCCACATATATGTTTGAAATATTGTGGCTGAAGTCAATTTGGCTTCCATGTTGGTTCCCTTTCGAGGGGGTTGTCAACTCCTCCCATACTCAGTGTCCATTAGATCAAGGGCAGGTACATTTATACTGTAAATTGTTTAAATTACATTAGTATAGTTACAATTTTGAATTTTGAATTCACTATATATGAAATGTGCATGTACACTTGTAAATATTATAAGCGTTAAATGTCTACATGTATGTCTAGGTTGATACCACATGAGAATGGGCATCAAGCAAACATTAGATGTTGCGGCTACTTGTGAGGCCTCTGATTGTCAGGTTGTTTAAAATATTTTCTACACAAAATGTGCAAACTTGAATATATATATATATATTAACATAATTCAAGTATACATGCTTTAATTTTGATCTTGTAGGACTTTGTTAGTGCGACTTTCAACCTTGACCCAGACATAGTTACACCTCCAGGAGGACATGCAGAGCCGGCTCCAAATCAAATGGTAATCTAAATTTTTTATTATATTTAAAGTCAATTATAAATTATATATTTTGAATATTACTTTAATTTTACATTTCAAATTGAATATATATATATTTAATCTGAGCTAATACATATTTTAATTTTTTTCTTTTATAGCATGAGACACATCTTGTAGTTGAGCATGTATAAACAGGTCTTGGAGAAGAGGGTGTGCAACCTCGAAATATGGTACAATTGAAATATTTAGTATATTATAAATTAAATTGAATTAAATCATTTTTAATTGTAGACTTGTACATCTAATTTCAACTTTCTTTATCTTGTTTATGTAGATTGATTTAGAGAATTTAGAGGTTGCTTCAGGTGCACCCGAGCATCCATACCCATATATGATGGTAATTTAATTTTATAATAAATTATAAATTAAATTTTCATTAAATCATTTTTCATTGTCTTACATATGATTTCATCTTTCTCTTGTAATGCCCTGCTGTGCGAACCCCAAAGGAACTAATAACAACGGAAGATTTTTTTTTTTTTAAAAGAATATAATAAACATATTTAAGTATTCTAATATAACAATGTATTAAGTGGCACAACTAATTCCAATGGGGTACACGAAGTGACATTACTATTCTAACCCATAACCAAGACAACAGATTAAACAATTACATAAATCTATTCATTCCCAAAAATATCTATTAACTATATCCATATTAATAACAATGCACATAGGACAATACATGGAATTATAAAGATATAAAGCGTTACATATTTCGATAGATACAACTCAACATAACCAACTATAACACAAGATCCTGAATAAATACATGGCCTGAATAATTATTACATCCCAATGATAGAAGAATACAATTGACTGAAAATGCAACCTCAATAATCACATATTCAATTTACAAGGTCATCCCAACACACGTGGGAGACAATACATCAATGAATACAGTACATATGAAGTATATACATCTATCTGGTACATAAGGACGCTGGATCATCAACATCTGCCAAAGCCTACAAGTAAAAGATACATCTGCAACAGAAGAGGGAACCATTGCATTATAAGATAACATGATGTGTAACTACTGCATCTTAACTAGAATTATTAAACCATTGCATTATGAAATAATACTGTATCCAAATAACGTGATCACCAAAGAATCATCACATCGACATATAAAACATTAATGACAAATCATTTCAATAACAAATAATCCAAACAACACACAGAGTATCATAAATCATACTAATAATGTCACACGCAACAATTAACTAAACCACGCATCCACACACACCAAACAACAATACAGTATCATGCTAACACACAAGAGAAACCAATAGTAGCAAATAGTATCAGAAATATGGGGGTATTACATCTCTTCTACGGAGTGTTTCAGGTCATCTACATAGTCCACATGGCGTGAAGAGGTCTCTTGATTATAGAGACAATATATGACCTAGAAACATGATTTTATGGGTTATATTTGTTTATTTCATGGACTATATTTATGGTTTCTCATGTACTCTGTTGGACTTTATAGTCCATGGCTCAAATACTTAGTTGGACTTTAGTTCATGGGTTGTACTCTAATGGACTTTATTTCATGTGATTAATATATTGGTTTCATGCACTTAATATATTTACATAAATTATGGACTTTATTATTTTTTGAGAATTTTAATTTACACATGTACATTTATGCATTTTATGTTCATAGTCAAGACATTAATATAGGACATTAATGTGAAATTAAATAATTAGTCAATAAATCATAATTTACAAACAATAATTAGTCAATTCAATTCACATCAATCAATAATTAGTCAATAAATCATAATTTACAAACAAAAGGAATTTGTTTCTATACCAAAAAGGATAAAAAATTAAGAAATAAACAATACCATACAAGATTAGAGAACAAAAGCATTAATAAATTCTATAAATAATAGCATCCAACACTAATTTATAAGCTATCAAAACAAATAATGGCATCCAACAGTATTTATAAGTTGTTGAAACAAATAATGCGCATCCAATACTAATTTATAAGTTGTCAAAAAAAAAATAGCATCCAACACTAATTATAGGTTATCTTAAGGGGTCCTAATAAGGCATCTTAAGGGGATGTCTTAAGGGGTCCTAATACGACATCTTAAGGGGATGTCTTAAGGGGTCCTAATACGACGTCTTAAGGGGATGTCTTAAGGGGTCCTAATAAAATATCTTAAGGGGATGTCTTAAGGGGTCCTAATATGATGTCTTAAGGGGTCTTAAGGGGTTTAGGGTATATGGTTTAGGGTTTAGGGTTTAGGGGATGTCTTAAGGGGTCATAATACAATGCCTTAAGGGGATGTCTTAAGGGGTCATAATACAATGTCTTAAGGATATAATTGATTTAACAATAATGTATGCATGATATTTAGTGATTATACAATCAAATATAAAGTTTCAAAGTAAGAAAACATGCACATTTAACAAACGAAATATCTAGAATATTGATTTTGATACATAAAAGTACATAGAGTACATAATTGTGTATGTACATATATTTGTAATTTGTACAAAATGTTTAATTCTCTAAGTATGTATGTACACATATGTCATCTCAAAACAATGTTTACAAAATTTGGATATGCCATCTCAAGAACATCTGAAACTCATGCCCAAAATCTAGTAGGTCTTCACACCACCTGATATCAAAAAGGTACAAAGAATATCAATGAAATCATCAAAACATACATATTTTAATTTATATAAAACTATCTATATGTACACAACTCAAGAACCTGCATTTAAAAGTATTCCACACATGTGTGTAGGTTGAATCCAGGCTTCCTCTCCTTATTGTTTCAAAGTATGAGATCAATGCAATGATGGATTAAGGATACAAAAAAGGATAATAAATCAATTTTAACTATTAATGTACAAGCAATATCAATATGTAATCGAAACATGTATTTAAATATAAATTAAATAATAATTACCTATTTTTACTAAGTATTCCATGTTGTCTAGGTTGAATTTGCATGGACTAGATCCTTTTTTGATTATGGCTTAAGGATCTATAAAAGGACAATTTAAATCAATTTCAACTAATAAAAAACTTGACCAATATCGAAATGTGTATTTAATCTATTTAAAAAGACAATATAAAAGTGAAACTATATTTTCCTGTATTTACTTATTCCATTGTACCATCTACATCCTCTCTTTTTTGCAATGCATCTATGATTGTTTCATGCTCTTCCATAGAAATTGTCCATAGAACTCTATTTGTAGGTCTTCCATAGTACTGAACTAGTTTTATATTTGTTGCCACCACCAAATGTGAATAATGTATAATCTTTTTATGCGTTTCATAATCTTCGAATGCAACTAGACCATTCTTCCTTGCCAGGTATTTCTGTAGCCAAGTGCCAACAACGACCACCGATCCTATTGGAAAACATGAAACCCATCATCAAATAAGTTGTCAAAATTTTCTTAAGGGGATCAAAGATGTGTTCTAAAAAATTGCTTAAGGGGATCAAAAACTTGTTATCAAAATTTGCTTAAGGGGATGTCTTAAGGGGATCAATGTACATGCTGGATAATGATAACCATCATCATCTTCTCGAGGTGATATTAACTTATGTTTAGTCTCCACACAACGAGCCAACCAATATTCTGTTTGTTCTTCACTCCCCTTAGGTGCAACAACAACATACACATGTCCTACAAAAAAAAATGATTCAATAACTTGCGCATATCCATATAAAGTGAAATAAAATGAAATAAATTGAATTAAATTACCTTCTTGTACAAGGCCTAAAACACTATCATAGTCTTCAGATGCAAAAACTTGATCATTTTCTTCAATAGTTCTTTCATATTCATCATGTGCTTGTGCAGGTGTCAATAATATTTGCTCCCATTGTTCAACCCATTCTATATTTTCACATGCTTCCCAATCTCCTGATATACAAAATTGGAAAAAAATGAAAGCTCCCATGTCTAGATAGTCCATGTGCTTGATGTCAAACTCCTAAATAAATTCCATTTAGTAGATCCACTGATTGTCTCACAATCAACTCTAGGTAGAATGTTCTCTTCTTCAACCAACCAAAAGAATCAATGAACTATAAAGTACTCACTCAAACTAGGTGCAGATAATCTTGTATTACACCAATCCACAATCCCACATGCATCTTTAAATTTTACTGAATCCTAAAATTTTAATCGTTCTCTAGCAATAATTCTTTTGACACACACACCAGCTCCATCATGTTCTCCTTTACCATGCCCAGCTTCAAAAAAACTCCATATATGCTGGACATTAAGTTCCTTGTGAACCCTCCTTAACCAATAGATCATTTGAGCATTCTTGAATTTCCCCATACAATTATTTGACCATATGAGGTTCTCTTTCATCTAGATTCCTCTTTCTCTTAAATTTGTATAAAATATACTGAAACAATATTAAACAAACTCTTATGAGTGCAATTGACTATCACTCAAATAAAAATGATACTCCCTCAAAACTTTTCTATCATCCTCAGTGCTATCATTTGCATGTCTATAAACAATATGGACAAACATAGCTACTTGCACTGAATTATCACTACTGAATTTGACACCATTTTTTGACAGACGTTCGTCAATCGTTCGACAAATATTTGTTAGAAAAGCGACAAAATGACAAAAATATTTTCGTCAAAAGGTTGACAATGAATTAAACGTCGAAATAACGCTGTAGATTTTTTGGTCATCGGCATCATAAAATGACTCGGATGTACATTAGAATATCGACGAAAACTTCGTGTATCCATTGACGAATTACACCAAAAGTTTGTTGCCATTTCAACAAAATGGGCAAGGAGTAGCGTCGAAACAACACCAAAAGTTTGTTGAAATTGCAACGAAATGGGAAAGGAGTTATGACGAAGCCTTCTTCGCAGCTATAGCAACTTCGTCAGACCTTTTTAGTGATTAATTGGTGGTTTTTGTTGAAATTGCGACGAAACAATGCAATTTTTTTTTAAATAACATATTTGTTGAAATGTACCATCGTGGAGACTGATGACTAGTCATACATACAGACTGCAAGATGCATAGATGCATAGAAAAATAATTACACTTAAGATGACTAATCATACATATAGACTACAAGATGCATAGAAAAAGCATTACACTTGAGAACAACCAAGGGCTAACAAGGGAAGGAGTTAAGAAACATTTGGATTGAAGAGAAAATGTGTAGGGAGAGTGTTGAGCAGTGTCAAGAGAACAGAGCTTGTAGAACATATTCTTGACCTTATCAAGCTCTTGAACAACTTAAACAATATTAAAATACTAAAAAATACATGAGACATGTAATGAACTTCCAATATTTGCTATCTTTTTCATTCATGCAGAGGTAGGTAAAGGAGAAATAATTATAATTGTAACACTATTCATAGTCCAGTAAATTATGTTCATAATTTGTGTTCAATGGACCTCAGTTTTATCATTATACTGCCCATCTAATACCATATTTTAATCCAAGGGTTCAACTATCCTGAGATCTAAAGAAGCACCTTCAATTAACCATTTAAAGTACTATAAAATAAGGTAAGACTTTTACTTGAGAAAGATTGGATACACTTGTAGGATTAAAGTTCTCACAATCATTAGGATTTATTGGCACATAGACACAACCTGCAACATATGAAGTAATGAATGAATACAAGTTAGTGAAATGGTCCTTAATATGTGAGTGGTTTGCAAATTGATTGGTAGAAAATAAGGTTACAAACAGATCTACATAAAAAATTATGAGGACAATCTACTGTAATCATCAAAATAGATGAAAAGTGCAAAGGAAAGAGATGAGCTACATCTCTAGAGCCTAAAAAAAACACATGCAAGAAACATAAAAAAAAGAACAAACCAGTTTTTGGATGAATACAAAATGGTGCCTTCACCAAGTGATTCATATGCTTTCACACCTGACACAGGACATTAAGAAGATTTTAGTCTTCCTCTGTGAAATTAACTAACAGAATAAACCCAGAAACCAATATTATATACCTCCATGTCTAGCCAAGGGTAGGTATAAGAGAAAAAAAAATCTTCAGTGCAATGCTGAAAAATATCAATGTGTGTGTAGGTTTGTATTACTCAAAATATCATTTCACTGCCTAAGGAAAAATACCAAATTCATGTTTTAAATTTCAATCTTCACATAGGCTCCCTTATTGCTACACATGCATATACAAGCATTATTGGAGCTCTAAACTATTCAAATATTAAGGATTTAATTGGCTATAAGATGGAAAGTTTATTTTTGGACATAATCCATCATCTTTTACATATCTTTATTCACTCCTAGCACTTCAGATAAATTTGTGTAAATGAGACAGAAATGTGAATCTTTTATGACAAAGAAAATTCTAAAAAGGAGGGGGGAGAGAGAAAAGGGTAGGGGGCAAGAGAATGCTTGAATGTATAGCAAAGTATAACAATTTGATCATTATAACAATGAAATGAATCTTAAGTTTGAAGCATTAATATCATTTACAACATTTATGATCAAGAATGAATGTAAGTAGAGAAACTTTTGCATACCTGCAGATGGTACAAAATTTCATGGTTAATTTGAAGCCTCCCATCAGTAACAAGATCCAAATATCCATGAATCTATCTCAATTCAGCCTCTAAACCCTTCAGAGCTATCAATTTTTCCACTAACCTATTATGCACAAAAGTCAAATTTTAGAGTTATGTCACCATGAAAAATAGAAGAAATAGAGCTTTGAAACCAAATCCACACACAACACAATGTGGTTGTTACCTAAATTTCACCCTTAGGCTCAGTCAGGTAGAATATCATGTGACAGAGGTTCGAGAAGGCCAAATGGAAGGTTTACACAAGGGAAAAAATCATGAATCTGATGCTAGGTCGCAGGGAACTTAGTTGGGAAGCCTACCTTGTTCTGGTTCGGCATGAAAATATTTTAAGGAGAAAGTCATCAAGACCTTCCAAATGTCTTGCTGATTGGTAGGGGCTCCATCAAGTCTGAATGCTTCACCTATAGGTTTCTATTGTCATGAGATTATCTGGGTCTCCCCGACCCATAATGCATTTGCCAAAATATGCGTTTAAGTGGCCTATCGGTAGGACCTTAGGGAGGTCACAACGATCCGAGTCCACATGTAGGTTCCCTTCAGAGTAAGAGTCTCCTTCGGAATGAGGTCTTGGCGAATTCATGAAGTCTCACCGACTACCGCGGGGCAAGCAGACACTTTGGCGAGAGTTATCTTTTCGATGTATGGTCTTGCCGAGTGCCATATGTCTTGCCGACTACCGATAGGGATACATCTCAGTGAGAGTTTTTCTCTTTGCCATGAAGTCTCAGTGAATGCATCGAGTCTCGCCGACAAAGCAAAGCATGGAGCTCGGCAAAGGATATTGCCTTCCTAAAAAATGTCTTGCCGAAGGATAAAGGTGACGCTGAAGGAATCAAAGGAGGCGGCGTAGGCAAAGGAAAGAGAGCTCGGTGGGAGGTCTCATCGACAACGAAAGGTCATGCTGACATGCTTGGTGCCTTCGGTGTAACATAGGAGCTTGGGGAGATGTTTTCCTGACCGGTGGGAGTCTCAGTGGATAGAGGAGAGCTCGGGTAGACAAGAGGAGTTCACTATGAAGTCTCAGTGATCGCAAGATGTCTCACCGACCAGAAAGTAAAGACCTCACCGAAAGAGCTTGACATTGGCATAAGGTTTTACCGATACAAGGATGTCTGGCCAATAGAGGGATAGGCTCTCGACAAAGGTTGGTCCCTTCGCCATGAGATCTTACCGAGGAAAAAAACTCTCCCTAACACAAAAAGAAGAAGGCCCTCAGTACGACTTAGGGATCTTGCTGAGATGTCTCAGCGATTACAATAGGTCTCCCTAAAACTAAGAGCTCGGAAAAAGAAAGGGGCTAGAAGGAAAAGAGGTCTCAACGAGCAGAGGATGTCTTGCCGAAGAATGAAAAGGGGGCCTCGATATGTTTGACTTCGGCAGGAGTCTCGCCGACCACGAAAGACTTCACCGAGAACGTTTGATATTAGCGTAAGGTCATGCTGAAGTGGAGATGTCTCCCCGACAAGAAAGGGAACCCACCAAAAGACAAAATGAAGGGAGAATGTTTCAGTGACCCAATGAGTCTCACCGATGAGAATGGCCTTCGGTATAACATTCCAAGTCAGAGAAATCTCCCCCTGACTTGGTGATGTCTCGCCAACAAAGGGAGCTTGGGAAGAATGAGGAGTTTGACATATGGTCTTGGCGACATCAAGGGGTCACGCTGACAGTGGTTAAAGAGAAAAGGATTGACATAAGATGTTGGTTTTGACAAAGGTTGGTGGGATCATCGTAAATTCTCAGTGATGCAAAAAGTCTTGCTGATGTAGAATGAGCCCGAGGAGGAAAAGAGAGATCAGCAAGAAGTCTCCCCGACATAAATGATATCGGCGGAGCTCCCAGCCATCGCAGTAGTGTCTTATCGACACAGTGTAGTCTCAGCAAAAGGAGGAACATCAGCAAGACAATGAGAATCACTAAAAGGTCTTCCTAACTTGATAATGTCTCACTGAAAGAAATTTGGAACTTGGTGGAGTGGAATGCATTCGGGGTGATATCAATAAGCTCTTGCCGAAATGATAAGGGGGTTTTCGGGGTAATGTTTTTCCTTTGGTAAATTGTCTCACTGACAATTGGCTATCTTGGTGACCACAGAGGCAACATCAGTATGAATTTTGAAGCTTGATAAAGACTCTCATTGATGTTTCCACGTCGTGCCGATTGCTGCAGAGGGACATGATCGCATCGGTGAGAAACTTCTATTGTCTCGCCGAGATGCGATTTTGATTGAACGAGTTTTTGACTAGAGGGGAGTCTACGTGTCGTGTGCTCAGCCAATCAAGGAGAGCTACGGGTGAATCGTTGGCAGCTTGACCAGTGCCAAGAGAATCAACAGAATGAGAACCAACGTGTATCTGTTCCAGACTCAAGAGCATTCAAGGCGCTCAACAGGGGGATTCAGTAGGTGGAAACAAGGACCAGAAGTAAATACACCCGGTAGCTTCAAAAGATCTAAGGGGTTCTCCAGGCAGTAGTTTTTCACTAACACACACAGCAAGGACATGTAGGGGTGCAACATTTAATTCAATCAAAAGATCTATGGGAGATCTTTCTAGACCAATATTTTTGTAAGCCCTAAAGGGCCAAACTCACTCTTGGATATAAGGAATTTTTTGCCTCTTTGTGAAGAGTTCTAGAGTTCCGATGTATGTTCTTCTGAAGTCTATGACCCTTTTGCAGTCCTCTCTCAAACTAGCATGTTTCTGTAACTCAATTTGGAACATAATATACAAAAGATACCTTGATTACCATTGATGGCCCACCATTTTTGCCTTATGATTCTTGTGAAGTATTGTGCATTCTTCTTGATTCATTGAGCTACTTAGTGAAATATTCTCTTTCCTTATAGCTTTTGTTTCATGTTGTGCCTTTCTTTGCAGAGGTAGTATCATGTAGGTTACAAACTATGTTTACTTAATCCAGCACATGAGCTTCTAGCTTGTGAAGATCTGCCTTTCCTTCTTGAAGGCATGTGCATGTCAAACCTATTTGAATGTGTGATCTACAGGATCTTGTTGTGTAGTCTCATGGTTGTCACCAATATTCAAGTGTAGCTTGAGTATCTCATTGTTCCTATCATTTCAGTGCATCACCTTAGAGTTTAATTTTCATCTTTATGCATTATCTCTCCCCCTTTTCCTTCAAAAAATTAGTAGTTTTAGGTGACACCAAAGGAAGCCAACCTTTCTCTGGAGGTTCACTCCAATCTCAGGTGACCCACAGCCTTGGATTGATCCAATGTTTCACTAGAAAGCTTAGTTTTACATCTTTGCATAAGGTGCATTTCTAGGTGACAACAGTGGTATTCATACAAAGCCATACAAACAAACTAAACTTAGAACATTGGAATGGAAAAAACTTCAAATTATGATGCAGAGCATGGATTCAGGGTATAAAAAATCATTTTTCTGCCACCATAGTGAAAATTTAGCACTTTCTTTCATCTTTGCATATTGGTTTGATGCTTCAAACGATGCATTTCTTATATTGAAAAGTGCATTACCTTATTGAGCTTCTCTTTGTTTCAAGAATAGTTTAACATTCTCTACTTAACAGGGCCAACCACATGATGGTGGAAGTTGATTTGGCCCCTCCCCCCCCTCACATCACTCTCAATTCCCCATACCCAATCATATAACATTAATCATTCATTTATCCATTAATAACATATGACATTCATTCACTCATCCATTAATAACATATAACATTCATTCATTCATCCATTTATAACATATAACATTCATTCATCCATTAATAACATATAAAATTCATTCATTAAAATATAATATTCATTCTTTCAGTTTTTACATATTATCAAAAATATGGTTGTCATGATATGACTACAATCACTTTTTTTTTGTTTTTTTTTTAAAGCTAAAAAAATTTGAAGTGGAGTATCATTTTCTAAATCATATGTCCCCCTTTAGTTGTTCTACCTTGTTTGTGATCTTATCACGTACTTAGTCATCTGGCTTCATGACGTACACCGCATAATATCCCACAAATAAGAAAGAAATAAGCAACCGATATGTTTTTATTGTATTATTGCTTACAAGTATTTAATAATTAAAAGAACATTAGAGTAGTTCTCTTTAATTGGCTGGGTCCACATCATGTTCCTGAAATTTTGTTATAGACTCATGCTCAACATGTTGAACACCCTCTAAATCCTAATCAGAGTTGAAACACGAAGTTACATTTCACTATCACACCAATTGAAATTAACATGTTTAAGAGAACATGAGAGTGGTCCCTTACCAAATGTAAATACATCATGTTCTTTGACTTATAGCCTGATCATGCTCAAATACATTGATCACGCTCTACATGCTCTAAAGTTGAAACATGAAAGGTTACATTAATTAATACACCAATTGCAATTAAATATGTTTAAAAGAACTTTAGAGTGGTCCTCTTTATCTGATGGGGCCACATCATGTTTTTGATCTTCTCTAGCCTGATCATGCTCAACATGTTGATCACACTCTACATGCTCTAAAGTACCAGGATGCACACCATGACCTTAATCTGCACATTGTGCTCCACCCTCACCAGGGTGCATTCCAATATCATGTGCATTATTATCATTGCTTGAATGTTTAAAACAATTAGGCATGTAATTACTTTATGGAGGAAATTAATATTGAATAGATTACACAAGTATTCAATTTTAAATAAAATTTATTGAGTTTATTTACCTACATATCGGATGCAGTGGAAGGTTGTGTTTTCCCAGTCAAGACTCTTAGGCATTCAACCATGACTCCATAGCCTTGCTAGAAGGCAATCTTTAGGTCCTCTTTTGTGGGAACTCTATTGAATTTAGAGCCCTACATTTTTGCATAAGATCATGAATTTTGCTTCTATGGTGTGATAAATCCAAAATTGTTTTCAATTTATTATTTGGATACTATATTTCATTTATTGATACTTACAATTCATGTGGCTAATTTCATATAACCACTAGAGCCAAGTTTGTGATGTTCGTGTTTTTCTAGTCTTGCCTTTCTTGCCTTCGATGTGTCAGGTAGCCTATGAAAAGTTTGAAATGCATTAGATTATGTAAAAAGAAACTGTAATTAGTATATAATTACATTGTTGATAGTATCACATACCTTCCTTAGCTCGGTGGTGTCTTTCCTTTTCTCTTTTCAGCCTTCTCCTTTCCATCTAACACTAGGTCCTTCCACTCCCTCTCCAAAATCATGGGGGGACGCTCGTAATTTTTTTTCTTCTCTAAATGTGACCTATATTGGTCCCTCGCATACTTTAGATAGGTACCAACTTTCTTAAGGACCTTGGTTTGCTTGAATATTTTATCACCGAACAACACAACTAAACGGTTAATGAGCTCATCTTTTAAATCTTGATTTTGGGCATTCCACCGTGTACGTATGGTGGTCCTGAAGAGCTCCAATGTAATATCACTTAGATGTTTATAAAAAACATCATTTCTTGCAAAATGATCATGGGATGAATAGTCTAAAAAGAGTGATCAATAAGTAAATTTCAATTGGATAATATATAATAATTGTAGACATCGAAAATATACCGATTGACATCGTGGTATCTAATCCCCACTTACTAACGCTTTCCTAAATCATCCCTCGTCTAATAGTTTAACGAATTTCTATCTCACATTAACACCATCAATAATATTCATTCTTAATTAAATAAATCACTTTGTCTACTCAAGTCACTTCTCTTGTTAATTAAATCATTCCATCGCATCTAATTATTCCTATTTAATTAAAAATCAATTTATTTGATTAAATTCTAAAGTCTATCTATTAAATTAAATAAATTAAAACCTTATTTACTTAATCTAACATCCCTTTCTACTCAAATAAATCAAAATCTTTATTTAATTTAGTCTCTTTGTCACATTCTTCTCTTATCCGATTTAAATAAATCCATAAATCTAAGTCAAATAAATCACATCATCAAATCTTCTATTAAATTAATTAACCTTTGATTAATTTAATCTAAGCTCATGTCACATCCTCTAGATAATGCAAGTTGCACATGAAAATAGATTTAATTCATTTATTAAATCCCTATTTTCCCTCACATGGCATCTTTTGGAATATTCTCTCAATTTGAATTCAAAATTCCAAGTTAACATGTACATCCAACAAGGCAATAAATTCATCTTACATGTCCTTTGCCTTGAGCCAAGTGGCATTTATTGCATTTTTTCTTCCCTCTTACATGTCATTTCAACATATTTGAAATTCAAATATTGGCATTTATTGGCACAAACCCCAAATCTTGCACAGCCATCATCCATTCATAGCTTGACAAGTGGCATCATATCATTGGATAAAAGTTCCACATTGCTCAAATTTGGGCCTTTATCCATCTTGAAATCCTATAAATGAAGAGCTCCTCTCCTCATTTCATCATCCACATTCCAAGAAAAGTTACCATGCTAAAATACTTAGCCATTTTAATCCATCATTTGAGTTCTTAGCTAGGTTATTGCAGATTTTTGGCTTGGAGCTCTTACCTTCATCATCAAAGTGGATCAACACTCTTCAACAATCATCAAACTTGCATCTTAGGGATTGGGAAAGGTCCAATTTTTACATCAAATTGACACCAATTCCCCTATGGGATTAAGAGTTTGCTTGCTTAATTAGGATTCAATCTTGTTTTTATGATTTCATAGTGTTTTTTTATCATTTTCTTCCTAATTTGAGTTATGTTACTGAATCTCAAGGGGAATCCATGTTTAGGCTTGCATTTCCTTGTTTAACTTGTTTAATCATGTTGTTTTGTAGGTACTTAGGCTTGGGTTTGCACAATAATAATTAAAACATTTTAAAGTACTTGGGACCTTCTCTATCTTTATGGGAATGAAATCCTCGGTCACCACAAGTGTGACCAGCAATATTCTTGTACTAGTAATACGGGAAGATCTAGGAAATGCTGATAAAGCATCACCAGTACTAGTGGCCTCTCCATTCCCAGGTACATGTCCTTATGCATGTTTTGGAACGTGTTCACTGCCAGAGGGTGCATTAACGGATGCCTGCATGGTATGTGTTGCTGACATTTTAGATGACAATATAGGCACATATGATGGGGTCAGATGATGTGATGTATGCATAGGAAGATAATGATGGACACTTGTACCAACCCCTACTCCTCGAGTAGCACTTGCAGTACCCTAATCATGGCTAGGAGCATTATGATGAGGAAAATAATCCTATAAAAACAACACATATTTTAGTTCATGACATAAAAGAGTACAAAATATAAAACCATGAATGAACTTATGTTATACTTAAAGACCTCATGATAGCTTACTTGCAAGTTTTGTAATCTCTTAGACAATATTTTAACCCTCTCTCTTATCTCATCTGTTTGAGGCACTATGAATATCAACTTAACCATTTCTTCATTGCATTTTTTTTGGATCTTCTTTATCATATCGAGAGGGTTTGCTAAATAAGTGATGTCATCATCACAAAATATTGACTGCACCTCACTATGGATGCTCTCCTCTACTGCTTGTGCCTTTCCTCGATCAGTCAACTACAACAAGAATATTCAAAACATTATCAAAATTAACCCAATAAACTTATGAAAAAACATGGATAATAAAACATTTTGCTCAGATTCAATTTGTACAATTACAATGAGGTAACTCGCTAGTAGTAGCTCAAGATACACATTATGCATCTATGCTCCGCCGCAGCCTCAGACGAACATCAATGTCCCACTGCGGACAAAAATTAAATATAAAAACATTACCGAAATGAAACCAATAGACTTACGAAAAAAAATAATAATAAAATGGTATATTGGAGTCATTAATTAGAGGTTGGGTAAAATGGTATATAGTATGTACCACCCCCATAGTAACCGTGGTTTGTTTTTTATTCATAAAAACACTTTGACCGCAGTTATGAACCGTGATACAACCATTCAACAATACCACCCAACAGAGCTAACTTGTGGCAAGAACAACAATGCCACCAATAAACCATCACACCATGCCACCGCATAGTAACCGGTTTGTAATCTGGCGATTCAAATTGTAATTGATTAGCAACTCTTCCCTTTGCAGCTTATTGGATTTTATCGCACATACTAATACATGGTTTCCCTCGCGGCACCTCAAATATGCAATTGGGTTACTTATTTTGATCCAAGTCGCATTGTTTATAAACCTTTTACAATATTCCCTAATGCTTTTATACTCACAATGTACATAGCCACTCCTTTATTTTCATCCTTATCTTTTAGTTGTATATAATTTGCCGACAGTGCATACCTACGCATACTTTGTGTATATCGAACTAGCTGCATCCAATCTTTGTAATTGTAACAGGGTATGACATACTCCATCAATTCAATAACTTTTTTGTAACATACCTTTTTTTATGTCATCATCCATGAAAAAATAGGCCCAAACCATGTAATGATGATGATGCTATGCGATATATCCTCTCGTTGACACAAAAATCAATGTTTATTGGAGGAAGTTCCTTGGGTACCCATTGTTTCCATAGATGTTTGTACCTCAAGGGCACCTTGACATCGCCTATGCTCTCATCATCATAAGGACATGACCCCCCTTCAGCAAGAAAAAATTCCATGCATTTATGGAATTTTCTTCTAATCTTTTGACCTCTAGTTGATCTCCTTCTTTTAGACATACTACATGTCTCGCTTTGCTCTTCTCTTCCTGAATTTCCCTCACTCGAGGAAAAAAGATCTGAAAAATACCTATTTGGTGGTACCTGCACTCATAAGGATGTTGGATGAAGTTCTTTCATGGTGATGTGATCCCAAGGTGACATTATGATTAATCTATCATTTCATTGCTAGAATTTCATAGGTTATAAGGTAATCAAGTCTGATAGATTGTAAGCTATTGTTACTACTGTCCAAATGTGTCCATCACAAATCAAATCTACTTAACATTTTAACTCCCAAACTTTGTAATAAGTGTTAAATGTGACTATGGTCCACCAGTTACACAACCAAGGCCTCAAATGTATTCTCTAATTGTAATCAAAGGACTTTTTCTCTTCATTCAAGTAAATAAACTTGAAGGAAAACACCACTTGCGGTTTATCGGTCAACCCGCCTAATCCCGGCCACCAACCCAAACCAATGGGGGAGTGAGTGGTAATAGGCTCCGGGAAAGCAGCCATCATAAGTTTACGCTTTGGCAATAATTTTTTTTTAAGTCATTAAATCTTCCTGTGTCTAATTGCTAAGAGACTTTTGGTATGTTTTAAGGTAGGATGATTGATGAAAGAGCTCAAAGACTAGCCTTTCTCCATGGTATCCGTGTAAACATAGTACCGGGTCTTCTCGTATACCTGCTGGACATGATTTAAAGAACTTAGCTAGAATTATTCATTTAACCTAAGGTTTTCTTACAATATCATTGAAAAGTATGATCAAATTTCTTCTATTATGAAGAATTGGTCTATGTGCCTCTAGTAATCACTATAAATGCTCTGTAAGGATAAAATGACTAATTGCATCGTAGGAGTAGAATCAAATTTGAGTTCTTCAAATATTATATTCCTCTATTCATAATTTTTAAGGGTTGTGTGTGGAGGAGGTTATCACTACCAAGAAGGGAGGAGACCTTTCCTTGTATTCTTTTATAATTTTCATTATTCTTATTTATTTTGCACTTACATTTACAAATACACATACATATGCATTTACTGTTTTCATTTATTTCTCACGTAGTTTAATAGTTTGATTGATTTCATATTATATGTGTTGAAGATTTTAGAATTTCAATTACATTAATTTATGGATATGTTCTATCTATTTAACACTACAAAACTATATGCTCTTTTCATTTACACTTGCATTTAGAAATACACATTTATATACATAGATATAGATTTCCTTACTGATATGTTGCATTTATTGTTCTAGGAGAGCACCTAGTAATTGCATTTACATTTACATTTAAAAATACATATACATACATATGTACATACATACATACATACATATATGTGTGTGTGTGTGTGTGTGTGTGTATCATTTATATTCAATGTTTAGAAACAACCCATTAGGTCTGCAAATGGATAAAAATTCATAAAATCAGATCTCTCATACATGTTTTGTTGAAACCTAGGCTTGAACCTCTCATTTCACATGCTTTTCTTCACAAAACTCTTGAGGACAACAGTTATACCTTTATTTCTCATCCTACGCCCTATTCATGCATCCTACAATTACAACAATATCCATGGGGCCTCTTACACAAGCTATAATAATAATAAAAAGTGTAAGAGCCCCTTTATATTATGTTTGGACTACAAACCCTCAAAAATAGGGTAACTCAGATTATGATTTGTTGGTGAGCTGTATGAAAAAAATCATTAGCACTAGCTTATTCTTGGAGTCTTTTGAAAGAGAAGTGAATCAAGTGGCAGTTAAGTACAAACCTTATTGTGTCAAGGTGAATGAGGTGATCAACTTTTATTGGCCAACTGATGAAGAGTACTAGAAATGGGTAGATGTATATTTAACCGAGGAAGATTGAAAAGGAGTAGGCTGCTAACAGTTGACAAATTAGCTGTTGCAGTTACAACAGATTCTAGTTTATTTTTTTGGTGACAATCTAGGGGTGGAATTATTGAATTTTTTGTTGCTGCATCAACCATTCTCAATGGGTACAATGAACAAGAAGATTCTCTAGGGAGATTATTGTTGTAACAAATTTTTGGAATATCACAAGGTGGTCCAATTGGCTGGTGACACATGTGCTTTCTGGCCCGATGCTTGTTTGCTCCTTTTTCTATAAGTAGGATTTCAAGGCCAAAAGTATGGGTTAGCAAGTTAGATATTTTTGGTCGAGTCTAGATGAAGTTGCAGAGAAAATTGTAAAGTCTGATGGTTTTAGGGAAAATGCAATTTATGTTTTGAGTCATTCTGTAGTATGTTTTGAATTCATGGGGATTTGATGTTTTATGAAAGTACTGGCATTTGAATTGATATGATTAATTTGAACACTGGCATTTGAATTGATATGATTAATTTGAACTCATGTCTCTCCATTGTACAAGAATATCTGAATTTTGAATAAAATGATCAAGGGTTGTTTCATTCATCTCACTGTTGTGGTGTGTATGATTCTTGTTTTAGGTTTAATTCAAGGAATTAATTAAAAATGTTTGAATGGGATTGTAGGTGGATATGTTCTCGTATAAGGATTTGATAAGTAGTATTGGGTTAGAATACATATTGATGAGATTGTAAAGCAATGTTATCAAGGATCTTATATGTTATGTGTTAAATCTATCATAAAACCCCCAATGGTTTAAGTGTAAATTTGACCTCCAATGGATATATGGCACTAATCTAAGTTGTAATTATTCACAGATATTTAGTATTTGTTTGCATTTACCTAGAGCTTGCTACAAATTGCAAATCAATGACTATCTTATACCGCGGAAACGTTGTTGTAGTTAATATCTAATGCTCTTAAATAGTTGATATTATTGATAAACAACCAATTCTATTCAGCATTATCCTATTATGTTGAGCTATTAAATGAGATTATCTGTTGTTGTTAATGTTGTTTATGATGATGGTGTAGAGGTTGTAAACGCATTAAGGAATCACCCTCCTGGGTCTTGCAGAGCCCAAAGCTTAGGAGGTCTTTCAACTCGTCAGCTTGGTCCAGGTCTTAAGAGTTCCTTTATTGAATTGAAATTCCATAGGTAGATTAGAAGATCAACCCTCGCTACCATAAAAACAACCAACACCTTGCATATGTTTGTGGTGGAGGTATTAAAGAAGAATTGTATGCCTCTATTTCCATTCATTAGATCTACCTTAGCCTAGCATATACTTGGGCTAAGTCTACAATTGCTTCAGACTCATGTGGTGAAGTCTATGTGTGATGAAATCCTAGACCTCAACTAAGATGTGGTAGATTATGGGAGTTTTGCCAAGACCTAAGGCTAGTGGATAAAAATGTGAAAGACTAAGCTATTTTATTTTTTCTGTCTTATCTTATACAATTTTACGAGAATGGGGGTGCCAATATACGAGAAGATCTTTGGAAACTAGGCATGAAAATTGAAGGTTAAAGAGAATGGGGGTGCCGAACTTACATTACTCATTGCCCCTTGGTTGTCAATTTTCCCTGAGTACCCTCAACCTCATCCTCGACGATGGTATTGACCTTGTTTTCACTCTTCCAAACTCTTCCTCGGCGCTGATATTGACCTTGTTTTCACTCCTCCAAACTCTTCGTTGGCGTTCATATTGAAATTTTTTTAACTCCAAAATCTTCCTCAGCGCTGGCATTGACCTTGTTTTCACTGCTCCAAACTCTTCCTCGACGCTGACATTGACCTTGTTTTCACTACTCCAAAATATTCCTCGGTGTTGGCATTGACCTTGTTTTCACTACTCCAAACTCTTCCTCGGCACTGGTATTGACCTTTTCACTTAATTTGACATTACAACCCTCGGTTTCGTTAGGTTTTACAGTATGTTAATTAAGTTGAAAATTTTGGCACCATTTAGCTAGGTTTTAATATTCTACAATATAGTTAAGTATATATTAGCTATATTTTACATAATAAATAATATAATTATTGAACTTATTATAATTATATATTATATTCTTTAAAAAAATTATTAAATACGTATAAAATTATTATAATTAATAATTAATAATAAGTATATTTTTATATAATACAAAATATAATTAATATAATATATATTTAATATAATAGTAATATATATTAATATGAGAGAGAGAACTAAATTTTGATTGGTTGTTTCATGTCAACAATCCAAGGATGGCATGTGTCCTTGGGGAGTTATGCTCACGGTAGCATGCCATTTGATTAAAGATATGATAATTCCTACTTAAGACCTCTTCATCAAAATTCC
>VDFB02067598.1:0-47371 GCA_007258455.2 Sequoia sempervirens | reverse complement strand
AAAAGCACAATAACAATCCATTTTTGTTCCTTGCCTCCCACTGTTGGATTCCTTTCTCCTTTTCTAATCATGAGAGACTATCTGTTTTTGTCATTTTACTCTTATTGTATTTGTATGGCTGAATCATATGTGTAGCAATAAACACTAGATCCTTGCTCATGCTTGGGAAACCTTTCACCTTGATTGCATCCAATACACCTACAACATGGCTTATATTTTCCTTCTTGGTATCTTTTATGGTGATTCATGTTTTGTTGACTCAAATTTTGATAAAGAATGACTTACTTGAATCCTTTGTCACTGTATATACAACTCTACCTTTATTTGAAATTGGCACTTCTGTCTTTATTCATCATCAATGAATTTTCTGCTCTGTTGTTCTTTAACATGACTGTCCTTATCCTTGGGAGATTATGAATACTTATTGTCCCTGTAACTTGATAATGAAATGCACTGCCCCATGCTTCAATTCATGAAATGAAGAGTATATTGGGCCTGACCTTTACATTTTCTGCATTTTTCTCCAAATATGATCTGCTTTATATGTGCACATTATCTGTATCAACTAGGGTTGATTTTTCTTGAATGTCTTCACCTTTTTCCTTTCCTCAAACCATCATGCATTGATTGTTAGTCGGAAAACTTGTTTGTCTAATGTTTGATTGAGAAGGCCTTGAATAAAGCCTTATGCAACTTGGGCTTGTCTTTTGGCATTCCTTTCTTTGACATTGGTGTCATTCACTTATGCATGTGCAGTCCACCTCCTTTAAGATGAGAATTAATTATATTGCTAAGTACCTTCTTTGTTTTGTCATTTGATTCATCTTTACTAGCTATCTCATTATTGCTCATGTTCCTGTAGCACTTTGTAGAGGTGCTTCCCTATTCACTTGTCTCATGACCTTGTCTCCAAAGGGGTCACTTTGTGTTGTTTCATGATTGAATCAACCATTGATTTCTCCATTTCCATCAATAAAGTTATTGTCAACTACATGTCACTTGTGGAGGTAATCCTTGAGTCTTAGCAATTTCAAGAAATGTAGATGAAAATTGATCATTATGTGACACCGAATAGGGCAATTGAAACCCTTTCCTTTCTTTTCCATCTGTAATTCCATCTCTTGTAACCACTCCTTGTTTTCCTTTAGTGAAGTCAAAAGACATTATTACTATCCTAAATAACATGAGAATACATATTGTTGTCCCACCTAAATTTGCTATCTGATTCCACCACATTTGTTTCCTTTTTGCTCATATGTGATACATAACTGTCTCCCCACTTTGATCCTAGTGGGCAGACACATGTCCCATATGTCGATGACCTAAAATCTCACCGTCTTGTGTGATGTGTGGTTGTCCAATAGGGTCAAGGTGGGAGGGACTTGACAATACCTTGGATTGCCCTCTCATTATTTAATTGAACTTGATGCATCTATGATTGTATTTGATGCATCTCCAAAATCACTTACTTCCTTTGATAAAATGGATGAAGGGTCCACTTAAGAAGATTGAAAGACATATCCAACAAAATGTGTTGCATCTTTTGGATCTAATAATGAAAGTTGATCAACTAGTGTGATTCCATATTGATTTAATGCATTGATAACAGATAAATCTTTGATCAAGTTTCTCAATTTCCTTTTCCTTTCAAAGCATGTTGAGTTCTACCCTCATGGGAGACACATTTACCCCACATGTATTTAATCTAAATCATAACAGTAACCAAACTTGTCCTAAATCTGCACATGAAGCAAACAGTTAGAAAATAAATGCATATGTTGGATGTGTTTGATGACTTTATTGTTTTCTAGGACATCCAAGGTTTGCATGCTTATTTTATGCACTTATGGATCAGTTTATACATGCATAGGTAGGTGTGTATGTAAGGATTGAGATCTTTCATTACTTAGAGCCTTGCTCTAATATCATTGTCTTTTCAGATGCAGGAGCTAGGAGCACTACGGAGCTAGGGAGGACACAATCAACTTGGGGCAGCAGCAATAGGGCAAGCAGGCAACTTTGCAACCAGTCATTCTCAGGCAATGACTGGTCTCCATTCTTATATGCACATTATTTTTACTTATTCATGTATAAATTATTTCATATTTCCATTGAATAATTAAAGTTAGTCCCTTGGTTTGTGAGGGACATGTACACTTCATGATTATCAATAAAGATTACATTTGTAGCACATATGGTTCTCTTTTCTCATTTGTTGTAATTGCAACATTGGAATGAAAAAATGTAATTTGTTCATTTGGAAATCTCTATCATGCATATTGACTTGACCTAGCAAGCTTATGGTTTATCTTTTAAATGTTTAAACAACACAAAAAGAATAAACACTAAGTTACCTGATTTTAGCTAAAAGCTAAAAATTAGGTAACAATAATAATTTTAAATCACGTACAGGACTCAAGGCCAATTTCCTTCCTGCACCAACTAATCAATACATGCCAACTTCAAATGTAACCTGCATAATCATGAAGCTCCAAGCAATTGATTAAAACCAAAATAACTTATCTATAGGAACTGGTTTCATAAGATAATCTACAACATTAAATAAAGTGTCAACTTTTCTCAATTAATGCCTTCCCACTCTCAACCATTTCTCACACAAAGTGATACTTAATATCAACATGCTTAGTACAAGCATGATACATAGTATTTTTGGCTAAACACATAGCACTCTGACTATCACATTGAAGTTTAACTTACTTGCAATTAAAATGAATACCTTTCCCAAGTCTCTATAACCAAACTGCCTTTTCAAAGGCATGTGTAACCACTGAGTGTGTTGAACTCATGTTCAACCAAGGTGTAGGCTCCTCGATCTTTTTTGTTGAATTTTTCTTTCTTTCTTGTATCCATTCCAACACATGTCTCTAACCATAAGAGAACTCAAGCCTCACCTATTTCTCCAAGTATCCATGAGGACCTATAACCAACCAATCCATGCCAAACTCCAAATGCAGCACAACACTTTCATGAAGTAATCAAGCAAATGATTAATGTACCCAATACTTAAGAGAACTACAAAAGATCAATGTCAAAGCTCCAATCTTGAACATAAACATGACATCCATGAGCTAACCATCTCCTCTTAGGAGATCACATGCACCATAACAGACATCCTGGTTTGAAGAGAACATGTAATATGCCAAACTCTAAATGCATATCAAGAGTAAACCATGACATAATAGCAACCACTCTAAACCAATAAAAAACCATATCCCCAATCACATGAAGATAACCTTACCAATGATGCATCCATGTCACTGCCAACAACTCCCATTGAATTATGGTATTGAGTTACACATGGCATCATGACTACCATCCTCTCCATGAAGATTACTTTGAAACATGAAGCAAAGAGTTATCACAAACAATATTAGCTGAAATAACCAATGCATCATTACTATCATCTGAGGACTCCTCTATAGAAGAATTAGAACTTTCTTTCTTGTTCTTACAATCCTTCTTCACATGTCTTGGTTTCCCATAGTTCCAACAAATTACCTTACTCTTACCAGGGTTTTAGACCATCCTATAGACTTACCCTTTCCTTCCTTGTCTCCCTTAGGTCCCTTTTTCTCAGGCCTACCTTTTACAAACAAGGCATCTTGGATTTCCTCTTTAGACTTCCTCCTCATCTCCTCTGATAGGAGAGTAGGAATTATATTTTCCATCTTAGGATCTGCACCATTACCACTAATTGCAACAATTAGATTTTCCCAAGAATCTGGTAAAGAATAAAGTAGCAAAATACATTTATCCTCATCTTCTAGCTTTACATCTACAGATGCTAACTGACTGAGAATTAAATTCAAAGCATTTAAATGTTGTGCAACAGATTCACCATCTTTCATTTTTAATGAATACAACTTCCTTTTCAGATACAACTTATCGGTGAGACTCTTAGTTTGATAAATATCCCCTATTCTCTTCCACAATTTATATGCAGTATTTTCATTTGAAACATTCAAGAGAACAACATCAGCGAGACATAATATAATTGTTCCTCTTTCCTTCTTATCTAACTTAGCCCAATCCTCATCTAAAATAGTTGTAGGTGTCTTTGTCTCATTATTAACCACTAACCACTAATCTATTTCTTCAAGATCTTCCATTTTTAGTTTCTACATTTCATATTTAGAACCATTGAACCTTTCAATATATAACCGAGAATTCATTGTAACAAAAATTATTTCCAAAATCAGCAAATAAAAATAATAATAAAAGCTCCCACTAAGCCAAAAAACCTCCAATATTTTAAGGGAAAGGTGTCCCAATACTCTACCCAACCTTAGCTCTAATACCAAATGTTGAAAATTGAGGTTTTTTCTTAGCTTAATACTTTGTAAAACTTTAATATTGCTGATCTAAATAAGCTTTTCCTTTTGTTACATGTTCTTTGTGGGTGATTATCTGATTAATACATTTTACTATCTGTAGAATGTAGACAGAAGTTGATAGAAGTAGACAAGATATTAGAAAGATTACACAAGCATATACCATGGAGAAACCCTTTCGGGAAAAAATTCCACCAAGAATTAATGTATTATTCAATCTCTAAAGTAGATTACAATAGCTCCAATTCTTGCTTGAGAATGCCTCTTTTGCCTTCACCGAATCTTCTTCACATCTACAATAAAAATTGATAATAACTCTCTTCAACTTGCTTGAGATAAATATGCTTGAATCAACTTTGTAAACTCAACAAGAGTTACAATTACAATGCTCAAGCCCTATCCCTAAAAGGTACGCCTATCTCTTGCAAATAGAGTTATGTCATGAAGAACAATGTCAAATCCTCATCTTCATGCATTTGGGCATCCCAAATTGAAGTAGCAAATAGACCTTTTTTTTGTAAATATCTTCAAGGCTTCATCCTCAAAGTAGGCATCCAAAAGTAATCCTACTTAATTGAGCCTTCTAAAATATCTCAACATGCAAAGGAGTTAATTCCAAGAAGCCAACTTGGGCGCACAAGTTGGGTCCAAGTCATTTCTTGTTAACTGAAACATTTCTCAACATCATTCATGCAAGAATGGTCATCCCCTATTAACTGAAGGTAGTCTCTGTTATCTATCAATGCAACTCAAGTCATTAGCCACGTATTCCAAGTTAACTAAAGTCAACTAGCATTCAACTAAAACAAACTAAAGATAACTGAACCATAACTAAAATGAACTAAACTGAACCAAACTAAACTAAACTAAACTAAACTAAACTGATTATGAATTGAACTGAACTGAACTGATCTAAACTGAACTGAATTGAACTTCATGCATGCAAACATCAAACCCTAACTCCTAGGATCTTTACATGCATTCAGAAGTGTTATCTCTTACTCTGAATAGTTAACTGAAATCAAAGTGAGTGACACCTTACCATGTGGGTGCCCCATGTGCCCCTATTATTTAGGAACTCATAACGGATGCCCTCACATGCTCCTAACATTTATAATTAATTACAAATTTCAATTAACATGATTATTTCATCAAATATTAATCTCTTCCTAATCCTAGTGTTGATGAACACATTCCAAGGACTTAGAAGATACATGAAATAAATAATGTTTAGGATTACAATTAAATGGCATCCTATTTCCAACACCTCAAAGCGACAATAAATTTTTTGATGCCATGGAGACCATTGCTTCTCTCTTGCATATTCCAAATAAATTATCCCGTTACAAGTTCATGGTGGAACAACTATTCAACCCATCTTATGACAACACTAAGTCCTAAGTTATCTACCATCTAGCTGAGGTTGACACTTCCCTCTATGCGAAAATCTATACGTACCTAAAAGATAACACCCTCCCTCTCGACCTATCCCACAATAAAAAAATGAAACTTCATTCACCAAACCACCTGAAACACCCTTATCATGGATGTCCTTTACCGTCGAGGTGTTGATGAAACTCTCCTCCAATGTTTGGAATGTGACAAGTTTGAAACGGCTTTACGGGAAGTACATGAAGGTGTTTGTGGAAATCATTCGAGTGCTTTAACCTTAGCTAAGAAACTCCTCCATTTGAGATATTAGTGGCCGACTATGGAGAGGGATTCTTTTCAGTTCGCCAAGAAATGCCAAAACTGTCAAATTCATGGCAACCTCATCCATGCACCAGCACAGGAACTTCAACCTTTTGCATCAACATGGCCCTTTTTTCAGTGGGGATTGGACCTCGTAGGGAAGATTCATCCATCTTCGTCAAATGGACACAAGTTCATTATCACAACCACTGAGTATTTCATGAAATGGATCAAAGTTGTCCCTTTAACCACCATCATAGGAAAAAAAATCTCATCCTTCATCCTGAACTACATCATCTATCAGTATGGCATCCCTCAATCCATCATCACTAACAATGTCAGACCTTTCAAAAATCAAGACGTTGAAGAACTTTGCAAGAAATTTCACATCTAGCATTGGTTTTCTACACCATATTATCCTCAAGGAAATGGCCAAGCAGAGGCCTCAAACAAGACTATCTTGAAAATCTTAAAGAAAATTGTCAACGATGCTAGACGTGACTGGCATGTGCAACTGAACCCTGCTCTATGGGCTTACAAAACTAGCATCCATACCCCGACAGGAGCTACACCCTATGCTCTAGTCTACGGATCAAAAGCTATTCTACCTATTGAGGTTGAACTACCATCACTTCGTGTGTCACTAAAAGGGATCATTTCAGATGAAGATTACATAGTGTCTAGGTTACAAGAATTGAAACTCTTGGATGAGCGTCATCAGCATGCAGTGGATCACCTAAAAGCATATCAACAGAGGATATCCAGAAGTTACAACCACAAAGTAAAGCCTAGAACATCCTAGGTTGGTGATTTAGTCTTGAAAGAGAATCCCTGTAATCAACAAGATCGAGAGAAGAAGGGGAAATATGAACCAAACTGGATAGGTCCCTTTGTCATTGTGCCAGCCTTCAGACCAGGAGCATATCATTTGTCCACACTAGAAGGGGATTTGTTTGATGAACCCCTTAATAGCCTGCATCTCAAGAAGTTCTACACCTAAATCATCCAGTGCATCGGAAAAAGGTCCTGAAAAATACCAAAAACATCATAAAATGTCCTAAAAAAATTGTTGCCTTGATGAAAATCTAGCAAACAGGCGTCTTGGCAACAACAAAAAAAAGAAAAAAATATCAAAAATAGAAAAAAAGCAAAAAAAAGCAAAAAAAATAAAAAAAGAGAAAAATACAAAAAAAAGTGAAAAATAAAAAAGATCAAAAAGATCATAACAATCTAAAAAAGTGCAATAAAAACAAGTAGTGAAAACCTGGCAATAGGCACTATTTGTGATAGGCTAGCTTTTCCATCTATTTGAGCATATCGACCATTCACTTTCGCCATCCATCTACCTATCCTTGGAAAGCACCATGTATATATCTGGGCATCACGATCGTGTCTCACCCTAGACTAGGGGAAAAATCCTAAACTCAGTGGGGGGCAAATAAAGTTTGAGCTTGAACCAACAGACAAACAACACCAGTACAACACAACCCAAAATAATGATCATAGTGCAACTCAACATTGAACATCAATCACACAAACATGAACACATCAACCATCCAAATCAATAAAAAAAAAATGAACTTCAAATGGATGATGTTCTTTCTGAATCATGGGTTTATCATGTTAAACACAAATGCTCAATTATTGTACTTGGATTTTTTTTATCATATCTCTGGAGCCCCTTGATGATGTATCAAACTAGAGGAGCCAGGAAGGAGTATGATTTTTCTTTGTCTATTGTCTGTGAGTTGATCATTATTACTGTGCAAATTGTAGTGAGACGTGCGCTACAAAGTATCACTGATGACATTCTGAATTTGCATAGGAAAAGGATTAACTCTTGTCTGTTGACACAAGCAATACTCAGGTTATCTCGGTTTAATTATACTTAGATGATTGTGTTAACTTGCACTATCAAACATCATGGAAGTAGTACTCAAGTCATCATGGTCTAAATATACCATTGATGCTTGTACTCACTTTCAACATTTTAAAGGCCCAATGATGATAAAAAGCACAACAAATCGACTGTTACGAATGACAACTTTTGCATACAAGATCTACATGGTTAGAGTAGATTGCATCCATGGTAGTTTGCATTTTTATTTATCGGATTTCCAAAGCTGCAACAATGATGTTATCTCTTGCATTAAGGGATTGAGTACACTTGACATTGCAAAAAACACATCATTTTCATATATTACACATCACTTGCATTATCATTTCCATCAATTAGAAAACATTCTCATTTACTTGCATATCATTTGCATCATCATTTGCATACAACAACAAACATTACAACATCGTTCATCCATCCATACATCACATCATAATATTTGCATCAGAAAACACAAAAAGACATGCATTGCATCTCATTTACATAATCAAAATCATTTCATATAGTGGCATTAGGAACGTGGTTCACTAAGCTTAAATGAGTGAGTCTCTTCAAATTTCCAAAATAATTGGAAAATATGTCAGGTTTTGTGAAAGCTTAATTTAACAAAGAATCAACTAACGACAACCTTCCCACAACTCTTGGAAGTTGGATAGATTCACTCATTTAAGCTTAAGACCCTTGAACACAATCATCTGCATAATCATTTGGATCACATAATCATCATTACAAAACATCACACATCATTTACATAATCATTATATCTCATTATCATTACATCCATACATACTCAATATGCACATCACATTCCATCACATATCATTATTGCATAACCAAATCCATTTCACATAGCATAAAACATCATTTGCATAAAACATATAGAATCATCCATCATTGCATACATTCTCATATCATTAGGTACCATCACACAATCATTTCATATACACATTCATTCATTCGTTACATCATTTATTTGCATCAGAAAAGTACAAAAATAAAATCCATCACATAACATACCATCATCATAACATAGAAATTAAATGCATCCATCACATAGCATATCATCATCATAACCTATAAATTAAATGCATCCATAACACATCATATCATCATCACCATGAACATAGAAATCAAATGCATCCATCATAATCATCATTATCATCATCACATATGAACATCATATAGACACATAGATCAATCATCATCATCGCCGCATGTCATATATAACTCAAAATGATGTCAAAGTGTACAAGGATATCCAAAAGTATGACGAGATACATCAATATCAAAAATGGCACTGTATCATAAAGTTTGAAAACAATAAGTACATCATCAATGTCGCAATAGCGAATACATCATGTCCAAAGTACATCAAAATATGTTATCCTACCCAGCGCTATGTCATGCTCCCCTCAGACGGTGTTGGCATCATAGAACCTGTACCTCCTCCACTTGATGAACCCACACCAGGATCTCTCCTATCTCTAGGAAATAGTTGTGTAACACCCATGCTAACAGTCTGAGACCGAGACCTGCCAGATTGAGACTGTGCAAAGCTCTCTCGCCACTCGGGAGGAACCACCTCATGATATTTACCCCTATAAAATTGAGCCTCCTGAGCAGTGTGTCGAATATCTCTGAAATAATCGGATGTACTGACAACTGATGCAGCCTGTTGTAATCTCTCAATAATGGCCTCTGCCTGCTCTGCCCGCTATATCAAGGAATCCCTCTCTACAGTAAGTATGACAACCTGTCCCTGTACCTATTGTACATGCTACCTAGTTGTGTCTCTCTCAGCAGTTAGTGTTTGAAGCTGACCAACCTGTGACTGAACCTGCACTAACTAACCCTAAAGATATTGAACCTGTCCCTATACCTGTTGTACTTGCTGCCTAGCTGCATCTCTCTTAGTCGTTAGTGTTTGAAGCTGGCCAACCTGTGCCTAAGCCTGCACTAACTGACTCTAAAGAGTTTGATTGTGTGCCTATAATGCATCTGTCTACACCTATTGTTGATGAGAGGGGACTACAATTCGAATCCTAGGAATCATTGACTGAGGTACGACAATACTCCTCCTATGTCTAGGAACTACAAAATCTAGAACGTGACTCCCAACTACACCTGATGTCCCTACGCTTGAGCTATCACCACCACCACTGTCGTCGTCGCCGCCATCATCACCACCCCCACCACCACCATCATCACAACCACCACCACCATCGTCATCCCCTCCATCCCCACTATCACTCTCCTCTCCATCCCCCCTTTGTCTCAGTGCCTGAGGCGGTGCCTTGTCATCATCATCAAATGGAGGAACTGGCTCATCAAGACTCGATAACCTCACAAAAGGATGTGTGTAGAAATACTCAGAATAATCCTCTATCATCCATGCATCTACAACCTATGGAGCATAATCCCACAAACCTGGTGCCAATGTATAATATTCGGTACGAGCAGCACCATAAGATAAGCATGACCCCCACTTTGTTGCATCCTGTTGTCGTCATGCATAATGGGAAACCCCCTGAGGCATCGCCTGAACTCGTCCAAACTAACGATAAACCCATAGATACAAAAATATCTTGATTATAGAATGTGTTTGTCCCATCAAGTATCGTGATAACAACATGAATGGCATCTCCATTTGATCCTCTGGCCACACCTCACAATCCAAGTAAGGGCCCCATGTCACAATCTCCAAATCATCTAAAGCATGTCTCCAATAATCTAATTTTCCTAGCTTATGCTGGACAAATGGATCGGTGTAGCTGAACACATAAGGTCTACCCATCGGTCGTTGTCTATCTCCCACTGGCCGAGTGATCACTATATGATCCCATGCCCATATCTGCAACAATGTAACTCTGAAACAGAGGCTTGTCGCCCCACAATAAATAACCTCGTACAAATCATGATATAAATGGGCTAACATACATGAACCCCATGGATATCTGGTCTCCTCAACCATCATATGCTCCAATACTTGACCCCAGCTGACTGATAATCACTTTGACCTATGGTCAGGACAAAGGAATTTTCCAACGAACCTGGCCAGAACACATGGTAGCGGATCATATCTCCCGATCATCTCCTGCCAGGGGACCGCATATCCTGAAACCTCATCATCTTGGAAGATCCTATGCAAGGCATTAGTCCTGCCCTACTCTACTTTTTCATACACAACTATCTCGCCAACCACTCGAATCCACAAGATACGATACACATCCTTAGGAGTAACTATCATCTCCCTAGTAGCTAGATGAAAGGTGTTGTGGTCACTATGCCAACTCTTTGCCAAAGCAGTCAACAAAACCCTGTTAATCCTATAGTGGGGTATATCTAACAGTGACGTCAAACCACAACATGCGATAATATCTAAATCAGCCTACGTCAACTAATGAATCATATCCCACGTCTTCAGGAAACGCTCCCGAGACCGAAGAACATCAAGGTCCTCTAATCATATCATGCCAAACAAACCAACATTACATCAATCAATCTATCAAATTTATCCCTAACACAATGTTCAATCAAGATCATCAGTCAATCAAATCATGTTCAATCAAGACCATCAATCAATATATCAAGTCAATCATCAAGTCAATGAATCAGGACAATCATCAGTGAATCTATCATCAAACCTCACCTATCATGAGGTTGATCAATCATCAGTCCTATTATCGATCCTCACCTATCATGAGGTCGATCAAGCATCAGTCCTATTATCGATCCTCACCTATCATGAGGTCGATCAAGCATCAGTCCTATCATCGATCCTCACCTATCATGAGGTCGATACATCATCAATCCTACCATCGATGCTCACCTATCATGAGGTCAATACATCATCAAGTTATCCTATCATTTGACTCTCACCTATCATGAGATCAAATCATCAACTATCTTATTGAACATCAATCAAGCAATTAACATCACACAATTAGATTGAAATCAATCAAAGCATCACTAAACATCACAACGTAATGACTAACATGATTCATAAACATTAAACAAGCATCAACGAACATTAACAATGTAACATTTGACATAATCAACATACATTTCCAAAATTGAGAGGACTTTAATCAATCAAACATCATCATCCAGACAAAACAATGGGGAAAATCATCAAGGTCATCAAGGACAAACCCTAAAAACACCCCACAAACACCCCTAGGGTTGCAAGATGTGCCATAGAAGCAACAAAATGCACCATTTCAAGAGAAAAATGCACCATTTTAGGAGCAATATGTGTCGTTTCAGGGGAAAAATGTGTTGAAATAGGCCAAAACATGAAATTAGGGCTGCAAGATGCACCGCATAAGCAACAAAATGTGCCATTTCAGGAGAAATATGCACCATTTCAGGGGAAAAATGTGTTGAAACATGACAAAACATGAAATGAAGGCTACAAAATGCACCAAAAGACCTTCAAGATGCGCCATTTCAAGTGCAAGATGCACCATTTCAGGAACAAGATGCACCAAAACTCTCAAAAACACCCAAAAATGACTCAAAAATAGCAAAAATACCCCCCAAAAGTGCAAAAATGACCTTAAATGGCCTACAACACCTATCTACCAAGTTCAAAACACCAAAAAAAGGGCGGGAAAATGACTAAAGGAGGTTTCTCATAATGCGTACCAAAGGTCCAGCTACACTAGGGCGACCATAGTGGTGAACACGCTCGAAACGATGCCTATGATATGGGATCACCATCTTCCTCTAGCTCTCCACTCTCCAAATTCTCCAAAATCACAATGTGCAAATGAATTCACTTTTCCCACTTTTTACCTTTTTTAAAGTTAATGGAGGGAATTATGGTGGGATTTATTTCTTTTTTGACAAAAAATGGGCTTTAATTAATCAAAACTATTAAATGAGCAAGTTTGGAATCAAATTTCGAGAGATAAATGATGTATGTTATCAAGGTATCATTGGTTTAACATTGAATCATCATCACATCATTGAAAAATCATCAAATCATCATCACATCATCGAAAAATCATCAAAATTTCAAAATTCACTGATTTATCTCTCGAGGGGGCATGTATCCGTCAGTACCTGAAAATCAACGTTTGGGGCATCAAAAATTTTCATAGCATCGATATCAAATTGTTCTTTGAAGCAATGTGTAAACACATTACTTCAAAGAGAGGCAAAATGTATACACCTAAAAATGGTCATGACATTTAATTAATTAAATACTAGTTATTTAATTAATATTCGACTATGTATAAATAAATTCTCAATTTATTTATATTGTTCACCCTTCTCTAATTCTCCAAAACTAAAATCATATTGTTCTAATTTATTAAATAATTTTTTTTCCATAAGCTTGTTTTATTTAATTAAGTTTCACTAATCTCGATTAGGAATTCAAGCACAACTTTTTGTGCCATCTCACCAAGGTCACATGAAATTAAATAATTCTAATTTTTAATTAGAATTATCTTCAACCAATTTTAAAAGCACATGGCTAATTCCTCACACACTTTCACCAATTTTCAAACACATGGTCTTTTCTTCCCACACTTGAGTCTTCCATCCATTTGGCATGTTGCCTATTGGTCAAGAGATTCTTCCATCCATTTGGCATGTTGCCTATTGATCAAGAGATTCTTCCATCCATTTGGCATGTTGTCTTTGCTCAAGGGGACAACATCTTGATTCTCTCCATCTCCACCATTCACTCTTCTTGTTCGAATTTGGACTGTTGATTGTTGCCACCTCACCAGATGCTTGGAAAAGGCTATAAATACAACCCTTTGGCATTGTATTTTAGCATCCACTTTTGAATAAAGTTATCATGCAAGAATATCGTTCGAGCTTGGGAGCATTATGGAGTCTTATAGTTACATTTTATATCATGTTTTGCATCATAGTTAGATCTTAGAGTAATACTTTGCTTCGTAGTTGCATTTTATGTTATCCTTTGCATCATAGTTAGCATTTGAGCATATGGAGTATCATCTTGGTTTTCCATAGTTTGCATTTGAGTATATTTAGAATCATTCCATCTCACTACCATAGTATCTACCTTGAATCATCTAACACCATCATCCATTCATCATAGTATCCATTATCTTTTCCATCATATAGTTTCATGTAGGGACTTAGTTGGCTTGCATGTTGAATACTAATCTTGTTTCTTAAGTGTCATTCTAATAGCCTTTGTGCACATAGAAATCTGAGGACCAAAGGTAAAAGGAATCTTTAAGAATAGAGGACAATGAGACGTTCTTAAAAGATTTGTTTTGTTGCAAATTAGAATAGCTTCTTTGATTTGAATCTTTAATATAATTTGTTTCATTAAGGTTTGTGTTGATTTACTAACTTTACACATTTCACACACACACCATATAGGTGAGGTTGAGGAATAAATAAGGAAAAAAAACATATTAATCATGCTAAATTATGAGTGTCTAGGGAAGGATGAGACAATATTGATGAAGTTTGAAGAGTGAAACTACCACTTCATCTCATTTACATGAATAAGGATTCATATTATTTCAGACCTAAGGAGTTTTATGTAGGGGCACAATAGGTTGGATAAGGACTTTTTACAGTCCAATATAGGAATAGGTGTTTTTAGGATTCTAGAGGATTGGCACAGAAGGAGAGGGTGTGAGGAACATCACGTAAAAGGATAGGGTGAACACATGAGAGTAGATCATGTTACAAGGAAGGAGTTATACACAAGAACAAGGGATGGAACCCACACATGAGAAATAAATGAAAAGTAGAGAAAAGAAGAGGTGCAAGGGCAAACATGATTGTACAAAATATTACACATTCAGGGAACCACATAAAATGAGGACATGACTGATGCCTCAAGAAGATAGCCATCTAAAATTTATAATGATTATGTAAAACACACTAGGTGAAGTGAAGCATATGTTTACAAATTTCATAGTACAAGTTTGTAGGTGCACTTGAATGATCCAAAATTGTGGGTCCTTGTATGTGTACACCATAACTTAATAACCCTAGTTCTCAACCATATTCAAATGAAAAATAGTGAAAACTCACTTCAAATGCACCCATGAAAAGAGTGGAATAATCAATTATAAGTTGAAGATTAATGTACCTTCAAAAATAGCTCTTCTTTTGTTGAAATAAGTCTTTGTATTTTCCCAAATTTCCTTGAATTGAAAAAAGGTATTTATATGGATGTTTTCGACCTTACATATTTCGATTGACAAACTTTCGACCAAGTAAGTTCTAGTTGAAAGGGTTTCAACCGAAAAATTCTCGACTAGAACATGCTTGGCTAAAAACGGTTCGGTCGAAATTGTTTAGCTAGCATCCTACTTGGCAACCAACTCAACTTTTTTCAAAGTTTTATGAAACTTTCAACTTCAACTAAGTATTTCTTCAATCATAATGAATTTTTTTTTAAAAGAAAAATACCCTTTTGTAGAGCTCGGAGTTGTGAATCCAAATATGTATTTTTTTTATATTTTTATTAGTTTTAATATGTATATATATAAATAATGCAAGCAGGTTTTTAAAGTTAAAAAAGAGGTTGATTAGAAATTAAAAAAATAGTAAAACATACTAAAAAAAAATGAAAAATATATGGTATAGTAGAGGAGAGAATCCTCTTCAAAAAGGTATAATTTGTTTTTTGAAAATGATTAAAAAAGTAGACAATAGTTCACGTCAAATGAAAACAATCGAATTCTGGTAAGTTTGACTTTAAAACGTTATTACAAGAAAAAGATACATCAATTTTTATTTTATTTTCCATGCACTAGATATTGAAGTTACTTATTTGGAGAAAAAAAATTAGGGGAAAATGAAGTTTTTTTTTCAATTTGTTTCTTGATGTCAACTAAATGTCACTTTTTCTTGAAATTTTCAGAATTCCAAAATGTGTTCTTAAATTGATAAAAAAATTAATGAATTTTTTTTTAAAAAATCTAAAAATTACAAGAATAAACTTCATCAAGAGTTCTACATTTCATTAGTTTACATCATTTTGAAATTCAAAACATAAAGACCACTTTTATGTGGTTGAAGTTCAATTTTTTTTTATTTTTATTTTTTTGTCGTCAATTCCTTTATAAAGTGTGACACGGGTTTGTACTTTTACCCATGAGGTCCTTGAAAATCTATAATTTCTTGCAAGTGCATGCAATAGCCATGACTTCTTGTCAAAGCTTTATCATATAATAACCCAAATCCTCCATGAAACATGTGTTTTGCATTCCCAAGGAGCATGGGAGGCTATTCTCCTTTTGTATGCATCACCTATGGCTATTAATGGCATCTTGGATCATGCAAGAGGGTAGGTAGGGATTTTTTCTCAAGTTTTAGAGTTTCAAAATTTTTCATGCCAAATGGGGATGAAGGGAAAAAATACATTGAAATTTTGATAGGCATGACAAGATGAGATACTCTAAAATACCAAAATCAAACTTGAAGGGAAATGCATGCATGGGATGATGGGGCATTGGAATGTTGAACTTTCAAGGAAGGGATGATCAAAATAACAAGTCTGATGAGGATGGAGGAAGGATGAGGAAGTTAAAAATTACAAAAGATGAAGAGAAACCTTTGGGGAACTATGAAGGAAGAAATGGTAGGAAGGTAAGGGAAAACTTGAAACTTTAAAAAATTAAGTACTTAGGAAAATTTCAAAGAGTTCAATGAAGTTTCCGAACATCAAGGGGATATGGAAAGAGGTACTAAAAATAGGGATGACCAAAAACCTCACTTTGATAGGATACATATAGAAATCGATAGAGTTTCGAGCCATCAAGGGAAGTGTAAACAAGGTGACAAGTTTGTCTAGGATAGAGGGACTTGAAGCATTGAAAGGCTAATAAACACTTGGGTAAATTTCAATAAATACTTTGATGGATTTTTAGATTTTTGGGGGGACAAGGGAATAGGGAGACAAGGAGCAAGTGATGGATGGAGGAGAAAATATGAGTCTGACAAACATAAAGGACTTAGGCTTTTTGAATAGACTTTCAAACATAATCGGGGATGCTAAGGCATGGTATTTGGTAATGAAAAATTCTAAAACTTCATCGAAACAACATAAATGCAACACTTTATGCAATGCCCTGCTTGAAGCATAAGGAAAAACTTGATTGAATTTTTTTTTTTTGAAACACAACAACCACAACAAATTGAAGATATGACAACATGCTATACTTGCACAACAACATGTGCACAAGTGTCATATGGAACACAACGACACAATGACGACAACAATAAGAAGACCTCACCATTGCATAAACAAGGTGGAAATAGTGAAATAATAACCAATCATAGGATAATCTACCATGAAGAACGAGAGAGGGAGCATCTCCCACATGAAGATCAATTACAACCCACAATTGTGTTCTCTTGCAACATGACTCTAAAATAGGATGAGGGAATCATCATCCTCCAATCTACATCTAGGATCACTTAACCAACCAAAAAAGTGATAAAACTTCACCAAAGGATTTTAAACTAGGAGATATAGACTCTCCATTAACTGGAATGATAATGGGTCACTTCTAGACAAACCACGCGCTTCCCAAGATGTCTTGTCACAATGTGACATCACACAAATGAAAAGATATTACAAAAATGCCCCTAGGACCTATGAGTAATGTTGATAACACTAACAAGACCAACCAAGAAGGTTTACAACCTTCCCAACACTTCACCAGACTAGGTGCACAGTCTCCTTAACCCTAAGTTTTCCAACCAAGCAACTTTGTAAGAGTGCATGTAAAATGATGTAGGAGAGCCCATAATTCCCTAACAAAGACACTTAGGGACAAGTTACAAACATCATTAGACCCTTGATACCATGATGAACAATTTTTGTTTACATGGTTTACCTATATGAGGTCTTGAAACTTAAAGGAACTAATAAATCCTAGGAGAGAGAAAACTTGAAAGGTTTTTTAAAAAACCTAGTTGACAAAAATGATTGTCACGAGAAAAATATAAGACATAAGAATTATACAAGTAAAATAGGCTTAGAAAACCCTTGGATAACCCTAATTAAGAGGATTTACATTATGTTTTTTATGGGAATGAGGTCATCCCAACACAGGACCAAGCCGCTCAAACAGAGATATGTAATTTTTAGCCTATCATCCCTCATAACCAGGCTGCCCCACTATCAACTAAGCCACCCCAATATGATACTAGGCTACCCCAGTGATGATAAGGCTACCCAAACACACTTAGAAACATTTCAAATAAGCGTGGGGACTCTTAAGTTGACCAGGCCACTTAGATGTAACACCAAGCCGCCCAAACTCACTAGAAGATGCTTAAAATCATTTTAAACCCAAAATCAATGTTCCTAAGTTTATTTTAAACTTACAAGACATAATTACAACATTATTCATTTACAATCATGTCTAGAACCAAAACTAAAACACATAATTAAACCTAAAACCCTAGCAATTACAAATGATTACAATCCATCTCAAAACAGAGGTTCATCTACGAATTATATTACAAATTACATTATAAAAACATATGGATAGGAATCAAATGTCCTTACAACATCAAATTACATTGAATTGAACTATCTACAATGATAAATAATGAAGAAGGAAGAAGGTATTGGCCTACTTTACCCCTCAAACCTCCAAACCCCAACGGTGGTTTCCACACCACCCTACCGCATGAAACCAACAAGGTTTTGATGAATCCACAAGACAACTAAGAGGGGGGTGAATCATTTTTACATTAAAAAATAAAAACCTTTATTAATGTAGACATCTAAATTTAATCACTTCCATATGCTTAAATTTACGGCCTTCTTGTCTATCGTGTTAATATTAATTTATTAAATTAATATTACACCTTTTGTCTCACATCGGTAAAGTATTTAATTTAATAATTAATACTTTGTCTTTCACCTTATTCCTCTCTAAATTAAATAAATACGCTAATTTATTTAATTTAGTCATTTTCCCCCTTTTGAGTTAAAATCAATTTAAAATTCCTCACTTTCTCTCTCCTTGTCACATCCTCCATAACCTTGCTCTAATCTGAATTAATTTAATTAATTCATGATTATGATGTGCATTCTCTTAATCAGAGATTAATGTCACATCCTCCTACATTTGCCACTTGCCTCTAATCTTCCATTAATTAGCCTAATCCAATGTTTGCACAACCTTAACCAAGGTCATTAGCTAAATTTAACACCACTTTTTGGTCAATTCTTCCATTTTTTCCTTTTTGGATATTGACTCTCCTTCCCATGAGAATTTTTAATTCTCATTTATTTATCCCATGTCTCTCTCCTCCCTATGTGAATTTTTAATTCACATTCCATTCTTCCAAGGCTTCTAGAACCTTGGACTTGTCACAATCTCCACATGTGACCAAGTCCCACCTTTTTGGAGCCCACCTTTTACCCTCTAGATCATCCTAGGAATGTGAATTTTTAATTCACATTTATATCCCCAACCACCTTTCCTTTTCCCATGTAGATTTTTGAGAAATTCCAAAATTCTTCAAATGTCCCTTTCACTCCCACTTGGGGACAAGGAATCCCTTTTTGAGGAAATCTCCTCACTCCCCAAGGTGCTTGTCCTTCCTCCACCTCATGTACCTTCTTGACACCTCACTCACACCTCATATCCCCTTGTCCACTTCATCCTCCACATGTCAAGATGTGAGGGCTTGTGGGTTCTCAACCCACCATAGCCCTTCATCTTGGCCTTGTTGGATCAATCTTGACCGTTGAATTCTCTAGAGAATTCAAATTCTCTTATAAATACCCCCTCCTCAAAAGCATTTTCAACACTTGGTATTTTCACAACTACATACTGCTAATTTGCATCCTCAATCCTTTGACATCATCTAGCTATCCATCTTAATCATTTTACACATTCAATCTTTCATTTAGTCATTCAAGCAATCATCTAAAGAGCACACAAACCATTCCAAGCAAGGGCCAATCAAAGAGATATCAACAGCAAGGAAGGTGAAACTGTTTGTATTTCATTTTGTTCATTTTCCTTTTCGTTATATCACTCTTTTGGCTAATCTTGAGGTGTCCTTGGTATTTTCTCATTTTATATTTCTTAGTTATTTTGCACATTAGAATAGGATAAATTCTAAGGTATACATTTCTGGCACGCCCGGTGGGACCCACATACGGGTCTTGCATTTAACGTCTCTTTTGGTTAAGAATTTTGCAGGGAAAAGCTCGCAGAAAGGGGGCAGCGCCCTCTACTTTACCGCAGAAAGGCGGCAGCGCCCTCGCAGAAAGGCGACAGCCCCCCTGCAGAAAGGCAGCATCGCCCCCGCAGAAAGGCAACAGTGCCCTCTTGGCCACCTGAAAGTTTTATTCTTTCTAACATATTTGCTGCAATTAGGAATATATTTAGAAGGTTTTACTAACACTTTTTTTGCAGTGGGAGGGGCACAAGTTTCCCTTCTTTAAAATCTGACAAAGTTTTTTGCAGAAAGGTGGCAGCGCCCTCGCAGAAAGGTGGCAGCGCCCCTGCAGAAAGGCGGCAGCGCCCCAAAACTGCACAGTTTGGAAGGTAAAATAGGCATTTTGGCTTCGTTTTTGCTCTAGTTTTTTGCTGTTTTCATGTGACAACTCTCTAACGTTATTTTGGCAAGAATATTGTTGCTTTTTGCTAACGTTTTGCAGTGTATTAGGGCATGATTGATCAAGGACGAAGAAGAAAACAACTAACATTTGCTTGCAGGACCATCCACTTGATCAAATTTTTGAAAACTATCTTTGCTGTGATTATTTGTTCTTGTGTTACCCAAGGGGGCATTGATTTGTTTTCACTTTCCCCTTGCACTTCGTGTGAGCCTAGGGAGTAGTTGGAAACAATTAGTGTCTTCTTTTTAGTGGGACCTGCTTGGGCATTTCATCACCCCAAGGGACGATTCCAACCACGTGTACCGATGGGGTATATAAAGGGGGGAGAACGAAATTTGTACCCCAATCCAAGCGTTGTAATTGGTGGAGCGTCGAAGCTAGGGTGATACCTAGATAGACGTGAAGAGTTGGTCTGAGCCTTCAGTATCTCGCTAGGTTCCCGACTCACGCTTGTGACGACTGGTGTTCATGGTTGTGCCTCACGTACCAGAGTATATCGAGGACTCCCTAGAAGCCTTGTGCATCCTAGATTAAGACTTTGCCTTGCCATACCCTTAATATTAATCATAGGATTATGCTTGTTTGAAGTGTTTCCTTGTGAAAAATCTATCAAATTTTTGATACTTTGGCCTTACTTTATCATTTTGCGTCCTTGCCATAGTCATTGCCATCAAAACTAAATTTTGTCTTACTACAGAAAGGCGGCAACGCCCTCTGCCTTACTGCAGAAAGGCGGCAGCGCCCCTGATATACTGCAGAACGCTGTCAACGCCCCTGATTTTGCTGGCAGCGCCCCTGATTTACTGCAGAATGCTGTCAACGCCCTTGATTTTGCTGGCAGCGCCCCTGATTTACTGTAGAACGCTGTCAACGCCCCTGATTTTGCTATCAACGCCCTGATCTTTGCTGCAGAAAGGGCGAATTTGTCCTCCTGAACACCCGAAATTGCCCCATTTGGATTCGTTTAGCCTCTAAATCACCATTTAAACATTCCCAATCATTATCCCGTCATCCTAAGCCTCCATTTTGTCATCCTAAGCTTCCCAAAAACCTCTGTTTGATCCGTTTAAACCTCCATCTTATCATTCCACATCTTTGTTTAACCATTCTAGATCCCCACTCATTCTCCACAATCATCTTTAATCCACCTTTTTCATTTTAATTTTTCATTGAAAAGTCCATACATCACAACTTTACCATTCACAGTGCCAAACACCACCCATAGCCAAACCATCCTAGCCTTACATTACAAAGTGGATATCCAAATTGACTATAGCGCTTGAAGTTGATTATTAGTCTTTAACTAGAACCCCAATCAATTCGCTTCCATCTTGAGGTGAATTCGATGTTGTAAGTTATCATCCTCGGCCCAATCAATCCATTCCTATCTTAAGGTGGATTCGGTGCCGTAATCATCCTTTTAATCAATCAAAGCTCTAGGGTCACTAGGGGTAACCTCCTGTGATCAAGCTTAAGGTCTCTCTCTCACATCTTTCATCATTCAACCATACCCATCCAATAGTCCAAATCAAATCCAATCAAATCCAATCCAATCAAATCTAATCCAATCCAATCCAATCCAATCCAATCAAATCCAATCAAATCCAAATCCAATCCAATCTAATTCAAATCAAATCCAATCCAATCTAATCCAAATCCAATCCAAATTCAAATCCAATTCAAACCCAATCCAATTCAAATCCAATCCAATCCAATCCAAATATAATCCAATCAATCGAAATCCAATTCGATCTAATATATCCCAACAAAATCTGATCCAAATCCAAACCCCATCCAAATCACACCTTATCCAATCACAACCAAATCATTTAACAAAGGCATTAATCTACTTATCCCGCATTTGCATGCCCGTTCAGACCCGTTCACAGGCAAAGAAAATGGCCGACCAACAAGCTCAAAATGCCTAATCAAACAACCCTCAAGATCCCAAAAACATAATTAACGCCTCATCAGACCCTAACAAGGGTACCAACATCTCTCATGATCCTCATAATGGTACTTCATCGCACTCCAACACTGAGAATCAGAATAACTCGCCACATGGAGAAGAAAGTATGGTTAATCAACCTGAACTAACACTTGAGGAACATTTTAGTAATCCCGCCAATGTGCAAATGACTGACCATTTGCTTGAGAAACATGGGGAAGAAATCTTGGCCCACTTAATTGAGAAGGGTGTTAAACCCCCCTCCAATGTTGACTTGTCCAAATATAGGGGTGCCCCATCTAACGTGCTCCAAGGGTCCCAAAATGCACCAGAAGGTTCATACTTCTCCAATGTTCCTCTAGTCGAGGGTTGGCATCAACCTGAATTTGGTAATGTCATTCTTTATCAGGTTAATTATCCCCCACACGCTTCGACCTCAGCCATAGGTGGACCTCAAGTGCCTGATCCAAACAGTCCTTTTGCTTACGGCATGCCACAAAACGTTCCGCAACCTCCTCCATTAACGTTAACAACACCCCCTCCTTCCAACCAACCTCCAGTCAACATTGGGGGCACCTCCTTTGCCACATCACTTCCGCCTCCTGGGACCACCAACATACCACCTCAACAGGTTCACCAATCTACCATTCCGCCTCAATTACCTCCACAAGGCACACCCCAGCCAAACATTCCTGGCGGTACCCAACAACCTCCTTTACAAAACACGCCTACGCCACCTCCACCATCTCATCCGCAACAATCTATACACAACGCTTTGGCCTCTTCACAACAACCATCCTACCAATCGCAAGGCAATCCATCTCAACCTACTGCCCAGATCATATCTCCCTTTCTTGCGTCCCTTTTGCGTCCAAAGGCTCAACCACAACACAATATTCCACCTCAGTCCACACAACATCCGACGTCACAACAACAACCTCCCCAACACTACTACTATCACAACCAACAGCAATTTCACCAACAACCGCTCCATCCGATCTCCCAACAATCACAACTATACCCTCAACACCAACAAACCAACGCGCAACGTCCCATCCAAGCTCTTCAACAATCTACCCCACACTTTTACTCAAAAAATCCATATTATGCCCCACAACAACCCCCATATCAACAAAATCCTCCATCTTACCAGCAAACAATGTCATCATCCAATCATCCAAACTCGTATTTCAACAATCCGACACCCTTTCAGCAAGATCCCTCATCTTTCTATCATCAATATCCCCCTAACCCACCACCAGCTAGCTCGGATTTGTTGGAAATCAAAGCCGCACTTAAGGATCTTCAAGCTGGGGCTACAAAACAATCATTCAAATTTGAAGATATATGCCCATATCCGTTTGATCCCTCCATCTCATTGGTCCCATTTCCTAAACATTTTGAGATTCCAAAATTTGACAAATACAAGGGAGACAAAGACCCTAAGGCTCATTTGCAGGAGTTTTATTCACAGTGTCAAGAATTCATGTACAGTGATAACTATCTCTTGCGCTTATTCCCACGAAGCCTAGCAAGCCATGCCCTAGATTGGTTCATGACTCTCGAAAAGGGGTCCATAAAAACTTTTGCAGACTTATCAGAGAAGTTTGTATCCTACTTCTCTTTCAATTTGCAGAAGGATACGAACACCTTAGATCTCCTCAAAGAGAAACAACGTGATGGAGAAACCTTTACCAACTACCTACAATGGTGGCGTGCCCTAGCAAGCCGAATGAAAACCCCTTTGAAAGAAAAGGACATGGTCACCCTCTTCGTGGAAAACTCTCATCCTGACATGGCTCATAACTTTAGATTACATTGTGTCACCACTTTTGCGGAAGTAGTAGAGAAGGGACCCATCCTTGAGCGTGCCCTTGTTGCCAAAGGGCACATTAAAATACACAGTCATGAGAGAGAAAGGTCATTTGGGGATAAACCACGATTCTGGAACAAGAACAAAAATGCGGTGAATGACGGAGTGACAGACACCAAACATGTCCAAGTGGCTAATACATCCCAAAAGCAATAGCAGTCTATACCCAATGCCATATCTGTACCTTAGGGGACACCCCATCCTCCCCAACAGTCTAATCAAAATAATCAGGGGAACACCAAACATCAATACGCCCAATTGGGTGAACCCCTGAGTGTTGTTTTTAATAAATTGGTACAAATCAATTACCCCATCACATACCCTGTCACCAAGCCATTCGATGAGTCCAAACCCAAGCCGACATGGTTTAAAGAAAATGAGTATTGTGACTTCCATAAAATCAAGGGACACTCCTTGAATAAGTGTCAGGGTTTGAAAAATTATGTCCAAGATCTCATTGATCGAGGAGATATCAAGGTTGACCCCAACCAACCTTCGTCGTCCAATGCTCAACTGCAAATCTATCAAAATGCCTTCCCAAACCATAGTCAAGGCCCCAGCACCTCCAATAGCAATCCTCAAAATAACAGCACAAATAATGTGAATTGCAAGAATGTGCCCTTCAATTATGAAGGTGTTATTCATTACATTGAGCAGGTGGAACCCCGAGTATCCATGATACACGTTAAAGCCAAAGACCCTCAATGTGTTGTTACTACACGATGAGCCTGCATCACCGTCCCTGCAGCCTTTGCACCCACCCAACTGACTCCTATGAACTCTCAGTATAACATCCTTGATCACCTAAGGAAGACCCCCACTCATATATCCATTTTGGATTTGCTTAAGTCTTCCCCGATACATCAAGAGATCCTCAATAGAGCCTTGCAGGAAACCCATGTCCCAAATGACATCGACCCCACACAATTCCAAGCTTTGGTGGGACACTTGGCTTTGTCTCATCACCTCCACTTTATCCAAGACGATATGCCAAACATCGATGTCAATCATAATCGCCCCTTACACATCGAAGTCATAGTTGCCCGCCATAAAATAAAAAGGGTCTTGGTAGATAATGGCTCTGCCCTTAATTTATGTACGTTAAAATTCATAAAATAGGTAGGGTATACTCAAGCGGACCTAAGCAACCAGATCATTACAATCAAAGCTTATGACAATGCAGAGAGAAATTCAAAAGGAATCATCAGTCTTCCTATCCAAGTGGGACCTGTGCTCCAATATATTACCTGTCATGTCCTTGATCTGGACTTACCATATAATCTCCTCCTTGGTCGCCCATGGCTCCATGCTATGCAAGCCGTACCCTCCACCTACCATCAATGCCTCAAATTCCCAGTCAACGGACAAGAGGTCACCATCTATGCCGACCCCAACCATTCGAGTACTGCCGCGCTTTAGAAGCGTCTTTTCCCCATTTACATTATTGTCCTGGGGTTGAAATGGGGGCATCACAGTCATCATCCTCCAATCCACCATCCACCGCATAACCGCTCCATCTTCCATTGATCCCACAGTCACAAAAGTCCAGATCATTGACAAAGGGTGTGGCGAGTACGAAATGCATACTGCTCTTAATGTAGCAACCATGCCACCATCGCCACACGAGTATGGTCAACCTTCCCATGCTACCCCAAAGGAAGACAAGACTGTCACCTTCGTGGAAAAAATATCCCTACCACCACTTTTGTATCCCCAAGTATCAAGACAGATGCGCCCGAAGAAGACATAAGCCAATGGGTTTACCGAGAAGAGCCTCAGCCAAAACTCCTCTCAAGGAATACTTCCAAGAAAAGTACCCCTGGCCGACAAAGTTCGTGGAAAAGCATAACTATCAAGGCAAAGGCCTAGGAAAGCAAGAACAAGGGCGGTTACAACCCATTGATACGTCTCCGCTACCAAAGAAGTAGGAATTGGGTATGACAACAAACAAAAAAGCCCCGCAACATCACCTAACACTTCCAATAGTATCACCATGGACGAAGGCTCATTGGCAGACATACCCGAGGAGGAATCCATCATACATGCGATCACTGATTTGTCGTCCATGTTCGAATGCCTATCTGTTTGCACCATTAGCCTATCCCTTTGTCACCCTGAACTCATTGATTAGGACCTACATAATACCACACCTGCCAATATGTCTGCGGACACGTATGTCAACCTTATGGGATTGGGGGAGGATGAACACTCCAGTCGCAAGAATAAAAGTAAGAAAAATAAAAAACGGTCATCTAGTGGAAACCTTCTTGAGGCACTTCCTGACCTGGAAAAAGTAAAAATAAAGGACGCATTTGAAGGCGAAAACCTCGAAGAGGCGCTAGAAGATGGAGATGTTCATCTTCCCCTTATGGGAACTTAGTTATCTGCCAGATCATCTATCCTGATTGAAGAGACGCAAGATGTTAATTTGGGAACTGCTGAAAGTCTGAAGATCACCTATGTAGCCAAGTCACTCTCTGAACAAGAGTATCTGGTCTTTGTGAAGCTACTCCAAGAAGGAATCATCAACTTTGCCTGGTCATACTCACACATGTTGGGCTTAGACCCTGCTTTAGTGGTTCATCACTTAGACATCCGCCCAAACGCCAAACCTGTCAAGCAAAAAATCTGTAAGATGCATCCGCAAGTCGCATTGTTAGTTAAGAAGGAATTGGAGAAGTTACTGGACGCAGGTTTTATCAGACCAATTGACTACTCTGAATGGATCTCCAATATAGTTCCTGTGGCCAAACCAAACGGAGACATTCGGGTCTGCATGAATTTTCAGAGATCTTAACAAAGCCTGCCCAAAAGACGATTTCCCTCTTCCTAACATTGACATGTTGGTCGACCTAACAGCAGGACATGAGATGTTATCCCTCATGGACGGCTTCCCCGGTTATAACCAGATTCGAATTGCACCTGAAGACCAACACAAAACTGCTTTCACAACTCCCTGGGGCACTTTTTGTTACAATGTTATGCCCTTTGGTCTCAAAAATGCGGGGGCAACATATCAGAGAGCCATGACGGTTATCTTCCATGACCTCATCCACATCATTATGGAAGACTATGTTGACAACCTACTTGGGAAATCTAGAACACGAGCAGAACATCCCGCCATCTTGAAAAAGATATTTGAGCGGTTAGAGAATTATAAGTTGCGGCTGAATCCGAAAAAGTGCGTCTTTGGGGTCACGTCAAGGAAATTGTTGGGTTTCATAGTCTCTCGCAGAGGTATTAAAGTTGATCCTGCCAAGGTAAAGGCTATTCTGGACATGCCACCTCCACGCAATCTGAAGCAGCTAAGAAGCCTCCAGGGAAAGATGCAGTCCATCCGTCGGTTTATAGCCCAGCTCACAGATAAATGTCAGCCATTTACCCATCTTTTGAAGAAAGATTCCACCTTCCGATGGACCCCATAGTGTCAAATGGGTTTTGATAAAATTAAGGAATATTTAGCTCATCCACCAATTTTGATGCCGCTATCCCAGGAAAACCCCTCCTGCTTTATATCTCTGCTACCTCAGTCGCACTGGGGGCACTATTGGCGCAACATGATGAGTCGCTCAAAGAGAGGGCAATCTACTACATCAGCAGAACACTAGTTGGCTATGAGTTAAATTACTCCCCTATGGAAAAAGCTTGCCTAGCACTAGTTTTCAGTACACAAAAACTCCGCCATTACATGCTCAGTCAGCCAGTCAAGTTAATTGCTAAAATTAACCCCTTGAAGTACCTGTTATCTAGAACCACTTTGACTGGCCGCATGGCCAAATGGGTCATGCTCCTTAGTGAATTTGACATAGAGTATGTAGAGCGCAAAGCTATAAAAGGACAAGTTATTGCTGATCAATTGGCCGAAGCACCATTGGCAGATGCTTACCCCTTAGACACTGAATTCCCAGATGAAGAAATCTACACAGTAACAGAGGCACCGACATGGACATTATATTTCGATGGCTCATACACTCACAGTGGATCAGGGGCAGGAATTCTATTAGTCACTCCTCAAGGTGACTACATCCCAAAGTCGTTCAGGATAGCGTTTCCCTATACCAACAATATGGCAGAATATGAAGCTCTCCTCACCGGCTTTAGAATTGCAAAATAGTGGCACATTACACATTTGAAAGTCTTTGGGGATTCCTTGCTGGTTATCAGACAAGTTAATGACGAATTCCTCACAAAAGATGACAAACTGTTACCCTATAAACGCATGGTGGACGATTTCAAGAAATATTTCATCTCCATATAGTTTGACCAAATCCCTCGGGTGCAGAATAAAGTAGCAGATGCCATGGCCACTATTGGTTCTTTGATTGACATGCCCAAGGATCAAACAGAGTGTGAGTTTCTTGTCGAACAACTGTTAATCCCTACATATGATGTTCCCGACACTGACATGGTGGGCGATATTGTAGGTCCCGCCTCCCCGTGGTACCAAGACATATATACTTACCTCCGTGATAATACCATACCCCCAGAACTTACATGCAACCAACGAAAATCCTTTATCCATCGTTCGTCCCGATACATCATCGTTGGTGATACGCTTTATCATCGCGGGTATGATGGAATCCTCCTGAGATGTCTGAATGAGACTGAGGCCCAAACGGTACTAACGGAAGTACATGGTGGTATTTGTGGGGCTCACTCACATGGTATGGCTCTGGCCAAAAGGATCTTACGGGCTGGATATTATTGGCCTACACTGGAACATGATGCTTGTGAATTTGTAAAGAAATGCCTTCCATGCCAACAACATGCGGATTTGATCCACGCTCCAGCACAAGATCTTCAGCCTCTTCTAGCACCCTGGCCGTTTTCTCAATGGGGTTTCGACTTGATTGGCAAGATTCACCCACCATCATCCGATGGCCATACATTCATCATCACCGCAACTAAGTACTTCACCAAATGGGTGGAAGCAATGCCACTCTCACAAATCACCGGTACTCAGATTTCTAAATTCATCCTCTACCATATTCTCTGCAGATATGGTATCCCATCCACCATCATTTCTGATAATGGAAAGCCGTTTAAAAACCAAGCCATGAAACACCTTTGTGACACCTTCCATATTCAGCATCGTTGGTCGACGCCTTATTATCCTCAGGGTAATGGTCACGCAGAAGCCACCAATAAGACCCTCATCCGCATCCTCAAAAAGGTTGTCAATAACACTAGACAAGATTGGCACCTTCATATTCATCCCGCCCTCTGGGCATACTGTACAACCATCTGCACCCCAACGGGTGCCACCCCATACTCTTTAGTATACGGCGCTGAAGCTGTCTTGCCAATCGAAGTTGAGCTCCCCTCATTGAGAATTTCTTTAAAGAACCTCATCAGCGAAGAGGATACTCATGTTGCGCGGCTCGCACAACTAGAGTTACTAGATGAACGCAGAATAAAGGCCTATGACCATCTGCAAGCATATCAGAATCAACTCAAGCATAGTTACAACAAGAAGGTTCGTCCTCGCCAATTCCAGGTAGGTGAGCTTGTCCTTAAGGAGAACCAACATACTCAGGAAGACCGTGACAAGAAAGGAAAATTTGAGGCAAACTGGCTAGGGTCGTATATTATAATTGCCAAATATGGATCGAGAGCCTACAGGTTGACTACTCTTGAAGGAGATCCCCTTGACGAACCTGTCAATATTCTCCATCTGAAAAGGTTCCACACTTAAGTCCGCTTGATCTACCCTATCAAAAAAGTCAAAAAAATCAACAAAAAAAAAAAAAAATCCAAAAAATAGTAAAGATAAATAAATCCGTCCTATGGTGAAAACCACCTCTTGGTGGCACCTTGGATAAGTATGGATGGTGAAAACCTGGTAACAGGTGTCATCCATAGAGGGCTTAATCATTATCTACCTGACATCCTAGTTATTTTAGGTTGTCATCCGCATTATCATCCCCATCCACATCAGCCTAGGCCACTTGGTATTTGTTGATTGAGCACTAGACAACCCACCTTACCTATCCGTCATCCTGAGCTTTTTTACATACCACTTTGAGCTTATGTCTTTCACTTCCTTTTTTTTGGTCGATCCGTGTCATCATGTAGAACCATCCATCGTGTCGGTCTCCATCTAGGTCTCATCCTCCCGCATCATTTTCATCCCATATCGAACTATGTTGCCCCTGCGCTGTCACGTAGGCAAGGCTGATCCCTCGATCTTCCCCCGGGGCACTTTTGGATGAACCTCATTTTGGTCCTCCATCGCTTCGTCTTCACTAGTCCCTTTTTCGCTTTTATCCATGGTCCTTTTATCGAACTATGTTTCCCCTGCGCTTTCACGTAGGCAAGGTTGGTCATTTGATCCTCCCCTAGGGCATTTGTCTGTTACGTTTTGTGTCTTTCATCATGGGTCACCATTTTCTCCTTTCCGCTTTATCCATGGTCTTTTTCCATGAACTACGAGGGCTCTGCGCTTTCACATAGGCAAGGCCAATCTCTGATCGGCCCTCGAGCCCCTAGGTCTTTAGGTTGTGTCTTGTCTCCCTTGTGTTGTGTTATCAAGCTATGCCTTTATCTAGCTGGTCCTTAACAAACAAAACCCACTTGTACCAATGAATCTAATAAATTTTGAATATCCTATATCATATCGATCTTTTCACTTAGTATCCATCATAGGTCTCATTAGGATGCATCCTTCCTAACAGACCTCATCAATTCCATCCATCCCCTTGATCCTATGGCAATGGACATTTGAAATTGATTGCGATCTTTTGATACTTTTGGTTTTTGTTTATCATTTGGGCTCCCTATGATCACTTGTCAAAGCAACCATAATCCATCATATTATGGCGTGTTTTGAATGGTCTACATAGGGGCATATCTTGATCTTTTATTTGATTGTGTCTTCTCGGTTGTCCCACATAGTACCCACCAAGATCCTAGAGGTCTTGTGTTATGTTGGGGCATCCTTTCGTGCTTGTGGTTATCTCAATACCGGACTCGAACAAGGTCTTCGTGACTTTGGGGTATTGGGATAGCTTTCTTGTCTGGCGTGTTTGTCTTATGCATTAGACACTAATCTACCTCGGCCCTCTATACCTTGGTGTATCATGTCTTATGCTATAGCAAAAATCAGTGCTCCAAAAATGGTAAATTGAATTAGGATTGCATTTTTCATAATCATTGCATTAACACTCACCTTATGGTTTTGGTTGTGCGAATACTTTCCCTCATTCTTTGCCTTTCTTCTCAGGATACTGATAATTTTTTTGACAGATGCCAAATGACATCCATCTTCACAATCACCCCATACCCACCTCCCATTATCAGGCCAGTTCTTATTGGCACTTATGGCCGTATGTTACTAAAATTACAAAAATACTATGCCATATATCCATCGTCACTTGCATTACGTGTTAGGTCCATCACCACCTTCATCATCACATGTTAGGTCCATACATACATCGCCACCTACATCACAAAGTGTTAAACGCATAATACATCACATCCTGCATATATAAAATATTCATACAAAATTCATCATACACATATACATACATAACAAATCAGTCAACTAGGCATCCATATATATAAAAATCACCATAGATCCCATAGGTACACATAACACATCACCATCACCATGCATCCATAAAATTATTCCACAAGTACATATATCCGATCACCCACATAAACATCTCAATAAACCAACGCATCAACATAAATAAACATAAGCATAATTATCCATCTAAAATTATCCAATCATCCATGTGAACATCTCATATCATGAACATAAGCATAGGTAAATCAACACATGAGCATAAATAAACCAATGCATCCTCATAAACATGTAATACCATGTAATACCATATACACATGCATATAATCATCCATCATAAAAAGAAACATACTACATGACGTCCATAAGAACTGTCCCATATCACAATAATATAATATCTGTCACATGTCCATCATACATCACATGATAAAATACAAAATCCAGAGATATAAAACATCTCTGATCTCTGTTAATAAATCCTATACACTCCACCCGACATCTGTCAAAAATTCAATAGCCTGTCACCTCCTGAATGAACTCCCCACATCTGATCTCTGTGGAGACTCAGGTCCTGCCCCTCTGCCTGGTGAAACACCTGGTGAATCACTAAAACCACGTGTCCGTGTCCCCAATGACTGAGATGGCACTGGCAACTGAGGTGTCTGCCTGGTATAATGGAATCTCCGCTGCGACGGATCAGACACTGCATCATAATATGCAGCTATCCAAAAATTGGCCTCTTTCATGCTATCCTCTCTCTCCGCAACTTGGACTTGAGCGGAATTCCGCTCATGTCGATACCTGTCCCGGTCCCTGGTAATCGCTCTCCTCTCCTGCTCCCAGGCCTCTTGAGCTAACTAACGCTGTGCTAGCTCTGCTTGTAGTCGATCCCTCATCTCCTCCGCAGCCACTACCTGTGCCACTACTGTATCCCTCTCTCTCTCCACAATCTGCATATCTGCCCCTGGCAACTCAACCACACCTTGGTCATCGGCACCCGAGCCATCGCGGTATCCCTCTCTGCCTGTAGGGCCTGCACCCGCATCTCTGCTGCATCCCTCTCCCTCTCAGCCCCCTGTGTCTGAGCCACTGCCATGTCTCTATCTCTCTGAAGACCCTGTACCCTCAGCTCTGCCAAATCCCTCTCTCTCCGGAGAGCCGATACCTCTGCCACTGCCTCATCTCTCCCCCTCTGCAATGACTGTATCTTTGCCTCTGCTGCGGCTCTCTCACTCTGACTGCGCACCTCCACCACATCCCTCTCTGCCTCCATAACCTGCACCTGCGCCTGTGCTACGTCCCTCTCAGCTCACATAACTCGTGCCTACTCTACTGCCACAGCCTCCCTCTCCTGCATCAACCCCATATCTCCAAGTGCTTGCTCAAGACAATGTACCCTGTCCTAAAGCTCGTCTTAGTCTTGCTCGAGATCTCCCGACTGCTGACTAGTGCACCCTGCTCCTTGATCAACTACCTGCTCTGTCCTCTCCTCGGGCTCCCCCTGGCCTGTAACACCATGACCTCTTCCTGTAATCTATCGCGGTCCCATGTCACACTAGTCAGCTCACCCTGTATCCTCTGTACCTCTGACTGTGCATTGTCTCTCTCCCTCACTGCTCCCGCTAGTTGGAAAGTAATGACGTCATAATCTATCAGGGCCTCCCGCTCTACTCTGGCTAGCTCAGCCTCCAGAATCCCCAGCTCTATCCCATCCTCCCCATCATCCTCCCCATCCTCCTCCCCAACCACCCACTCTATCTCCTCCTCCCCACCTGCTGGCTGCTCCCTATCCCTCTGCTTCTGTCCCTCCTCATGGTCCTCCATAATCTGGTGAACTCAAAATCATCTAGCCTCTCCCTGTCTCTCAACCATGAATCGACATCGTGGTGACCTCCTCTCCTCTCCTGGTGCTGCTCTCACCTCCTCCCCTCTGCTCTCCGGCTCCTGATGCGCCTCCTGACTCTTTGTAGTCGGCTGAACCCACAACCGCCATGGATGACCATGCTGTCCTACCACGAACTGTCTCCTCCCCTCCTCTGCAGCATCCCTCGCACCTACCACCTCCACCTCCTCCATATCATCCACATCCATCACCTCCACTCTTTGCTCCCCCGGGCCCTCTATGGCTGCCCCCTCTCCCGCTGCCGACCCTCTCTACCCACCCTCTGCCCTTGGGCTCTTTGTGGCTTCCCCCTCTCCCGCTGCTGACCCTCTCTGTCCACCCTCTGCTCCTGGGCTCTCTGCGGCTGCCCCCTCTCCCACTGCCGACCTTCCCTCCGATCTCGTCTTTGATGTCTCCTCCTCCTCCTCCCAGCTCTGCCTGTCGGCTCTCTCTCATCCCCCTCGGGCTCCTTCTCTACTGGTCTGGCACCTGCTACCCTCAACATCGGCTGAACAGGCGTAATCCTCTCCCATAACCTGTTCTAGAACCACCTCCAATATCGCTCAGTCACCACTGGAACCTGATCTCCTCATGTCCTCCCTGGATACGCCTCCTGTCCTGCTACAATCCATAATGCCCTAGCTGTCGCTAGTGATATGCGGCCTCCCCATGGTAGCTCTCTGCTATACTGCCAATACAAGATAGGCGCCGTCGGGATATCCTGTATCCTCCCAAACTGTTTCAGCACTCTGTCCAGTCGATGAGACTCTACTATGCGTGGTAGAGTACCAATAATAAAATATCAGCTCAAAAAATACCCCTCATGCCTCCCCGTCTCTGACCATCCCTTGAACTGATGCGCCCTATATGGCCGCCACTCTATCTCCCCCGAATGCAGATCATCAAATGCTCTCCTCCACCCCTCCATATCACCTTGCATCTCATAGCGAAAAATCCACCCCCTCTCCTCCCCATACTCCCAAGCCATGGGCTCACGATCATCCGCTGTCCCCTCCCTCACCACTACCGGTCTAGTCATGGCAATATGCTCTCATGCCCAAATCTGCAGTAGTGTCACATGTGTTACATTCGATATCTCCCGATAACAAATCCCATACATATCTCTGTACAGCTGCGCCAATACACATGAACCCCACGAAAATGGTCCCCCCCACCACTCAACAATGTGGCAAATCACCTCCATGTAGCGTAGGTTACATAGCCGTTTGCTCCGATCTGGTAGTAGTATCCCACTAATCAACCCACATAGGAATAATGGTAACACTGGCACTCCTATCGCCAAACACTCGTCCAAATCCAACTGCCCCTTCACTAGGGGCAGCCTCACAGGACCAAACAATGCTCTCAACGTCTCCTATAACGCCGCCCCTGTGGACACCACTTCACTCACTAACCGGCCAGCAATCGACAACCTCAAAATATGCCACACATCCTCCAAGGTCATGGTCATCTCTCCTGTAGGGAGCTGAAATGTCGATGTCTCAGAACTCCATCTCTCTATCAGTGCTGTCAACATCGCCGCATGTGCTCTAACCACTGGAAACTGAACACAATGCCCTAACCTTGCGTGATCTAATACCGCCTGGTCCTCCCTGTTCATCGCCGCTATCATCACCACCATCACCTCCGAACGTCGCTCGTGCACTCGTAATCACTCAAAACTCTGCACATATGAACACTTTACCATTAATCATTTTTTCCTTTCTTCCTTCTTTTTTTTCCGTCTTTTTTCCCTTCCCCCCGCTGGGTAGTTTTTCCCTGACCGAGCAGCCCTGCTTGGGCACCGCCCCGGCCGCAGGCGGGTGGCTTTGCCCCTACAGCGGGGTAGCTCCGCCCGGTACGCAACCGGTGACTCCACTTCCGCGGTAGGGTGGCCAGCCATTTTAACGGTAGATGTACCGCCCTCGGCCTTGTGGGCGACCAGCCAATTGCGCGACTGGCGGCATCAGCCCGACCACCGCCCAGTGGCGGCGCTCCGCCCGGTCGCGGCCGGCGGCTCCACCCTGCGACGAGGCGACACCGCCCAGCACCCAGCCAGTGTGGCGCGCCAGTACGGCGGTTACGCCAGCCGCCGGTGAAGCCGGGACCGCTCCGAGGAAGGCGGCTCGCCTGCAACCAGCGGTTCGCCTTTATAGTAGAGTACGGCTCCGCCCGCCCAGCCCAGAAGAACAAGATTGCGCCCGACCGGCGACTCGCCCGAGGCAGCGGCAGCCGGCGCCGGAGCACAGGGGCAGCTACGCTACGCCCCTGCCCAGTTTGGCCCCCCCCTTTTTTTCTCAAAAATTTATTTATTTTTTAACAAATACTTTCTACCCATTTTTCTAAATTTTCCCCCCGACAAAACCCATGTCGCCAAATTTTATTTTTTACGTCAAAAAATGCGTAAATCACATATGAGGATTTTTATGGCTACTCACATGATGTCCGCCTGCGCCCCCGCTGTACATTGCACGAACCCCGTCCGCTCGGTGCACGATCGCGGTGTCATTGTCCATCGGCATCGTGTCTCTCGTCGTCGGTTTTCACTCCTCTCCCCTCTTTCTCTCAACTGCTACAGTGAAAATGACCCATGTAATTTTTTAAATTACCTTTTTAACCCCTTCCTCTCAAAAGGTATTTTTTACCTTTTATTTAACTTTTTATTCTTCCAACTAATCCCAAACTTCCTGAAGCTGCCATTTGCAAACCGTGCATCAGATCACCTCCGTTCAAAAACCAAAATTGCTTAGTTTTCTGAGCTCTATCCAATGGTGTTCTTCTTTTCTTCCTATCGAGAGGTCGTCCGAAGACCCCTTTTTCCTTCCCACTCGCCCTCTCGAGGGGGCATACCCTCTTACCATTCCCCCATTCATTCAGCCTGGTCATTGGGGCATCATTAACCTTTTTCACGCTAGGGGCATCACCATATGTCACCTCTTGCCTCATTCGCATTTTATTTTTCTTCGAAACACTGTTATCCTAACAATATTTCGAAGAGGGGCAAAATGTAGACATCTAAATTTAATCACTTTCGTATGCTTAAATTTACGGCCTTCTTGTCTATCGTGTTAATATTAATTTATTAAATTAATATTACACCTTTTGTCTCACATCGGTAAAGTATTTAATTTAATAATTAATACTTTGTCTTTCACCTTATTCCTCTCTAAATTAAATAAATACGCTAATTTATTTAATTTAGTCATTTTCCCCCTTTTGAGTTAAAATCAATTTAAAATTCCTCACTTTCTCTCTCCTTGTCACATCCTCCATAACCTTGCTCTAATCTGAATTAATTTAATTAATTCATGATTATGATGTGCATTCTCTTAATCAGAGATTAATGTCACATCCTCCTACATTTGCCACTTGCCTCTAATCTTCCATTAATTAGCCTAATCCAATGTTTGCACAACCTTAACCAAGGTCATTAGCTAAATTTAACACCACTTTTTGGTCAATTCTTCCATTTTTCCTTTTTGGATATTGACTCTCCTTCCCATGAGAATTTTTAATTCTCATTTATTTATCCCATGTCTCTCTCCTCCCTATGTGAATTTTTAATTCACATTCCATTCTTCCAAGGCTTCTAGAACCTTGGACTTGTCACAATCTCCACATGTGACCAAGTCCCACCTTTTTGGAGCCCACCTTTTACCCTCTAGATCATCCTAGGAATGTGAATTTTTATATCCCCAACCACCTTTCCTTTTCCCATGTAGATTTTTGAGAAATTCCAAAATTCTCAAATGTCCCTTTCACTCCCACTTGGGGACAAGGAATCCCTTTTTGAGGAAATCTCCTCACTCCCCAAGGTGCTTGTCCTTCCTCCACCTCATGTACCTTCTTGACACCTCACTCACACCTCATATCCCCTTGTCCACTTCATCCTCCACATGTCAAGATGTGAGGGCTTGTGGGTTCTCAACCCACCATAGCCCTTCATTTTGGCCTTGTTGGATCAATCTTGACCGTTGAATTTTCTAGAGAATTTAAATTCTCTTATAAATACCCCCTCCTCAAGGGCATTTTCAACACTTGGTATTTTCACAACTACATACTGCTAATTTGCATCCTCAATCCTTTGACATCATCTAGCTATCCATCTTAATCATTTTACACATTCAATCTTTTATTTAGTCATTCAAGCAATCATCTAAAGAGCACACAAACCATTCCAAGCAAGGGCCAATCAAAGAGATATCAACAGCAAGGAAGGTGAAACTGTTTGTATTTCATTTTGTTCATTTTCCTTTTCGTTATATCACTCTTTTGGCTAATCTTGAGGTGTCCTTGGTATTTTCTCATTTTATATTTCTTAGTTATTTTGCACATTAGAATAGGATAAATTCCAAGGTATACAATTAATATTTAGATTTTCATTAGTTCTTAAACCCTCAACAACCATTAAACCTTTATCATGCATTAGAAAAATGTAACCATGAAAAATAGTAATGCAAACATATCCAAACACATAAGAACACCAGATTTATGTGGAAAATCCAAGAAGGGAAAAACCACATTGAAGATTAGCTCACAATATGGAGTAATTGCAACACCTAATACATTAGGCTCACTACCAAAGGGCTGACTACCAGATTAGAAAGAAGAAGAAATAATATTGTTACAATGAGAAATCTATCTCAAAGCAACATAAAGATCCACCACAACAACACTAGTACATTCGTAGCCTCTGAATAATGTAGACACCTTCTGCTCACTACTTGCAATAGTCTAACACATTAAAGCTCACACTATACTTCACACTTTATTACTTCACAACTCTGATTTTCACATCACACACTTCACCACCCAATCCTCCATCAACACAACACTTATTTATACTATCTTCAACCTTGAAATCTTTTTGCAAGGTTGGCTATGCACCTCAACTATGCAAATTCAAATTAGATTAGCACTAAGCATTCCTACAGTGAAAAGGAATGAAAGTGGACCACACCACACCTTAACTTAGACCCAAATCATACATATACACCATGCCATGCTTCCACAAACACCGAAGCATATCCACAATTAGTGTAAACACCCAAGATCAGTCAAACCTATGTTAACACGATTAAACAATTAAGTACTCACTTCATTTTGATCCAAAGATGACTCACAAATAAGACACATCACTTGAACACAATCTCGAATATTCCATAAACACCTTGAAGTTCAAAAAATTCCTTTAAAACAACTTTCACTTGAAGAGCACACTCATCCTATACACCCAATTAAATTTCCTCATTCTGTAACACATGAATCCAACCTTGCAGAGCATAAAAACATAAACAATTTAGACTGGAGATTGATACTAGCAATATAAGCATACTTCCAAAACTGCAAGACCAAAAGACAAATTGTGGAGAAATCTAAAGTAAAACCATTTCTCCCAAACACCACTATACTGCATAGTTCACACACTGGTGAACACAACTTCCTTTGCACAATGATCCAGAACCTGAAACTCCAAGTACAACACCTCTGAACACCTTTGATCAACATATCTGAACTGCACAAGTAAATATTCAGCCATGAAGAAATGTGGAGCAAAACTAGAACACTACTCTAACACACAAAACACCTCTCCAACACACTATTTTCTCTTTTCTTCAAATATTCTCAAAATCACTTGGAAACCAAGCATCACAAAAACATTCTCATCATCTAGAATACCTCCTCATCACAACTAAACCAAATGTAACATGGAAACTCAACCATACACATGCTTATCACAACAAAACTAGAGGTTGACACTAGTAATATTTATTAATGACAACATAATGCAACCAATCAATGAAACAACAACACAATTTTGTTGACATCAATGACAACACAAATTGTACATACTTGCAACAATCTCCCCCTTTGTCATTGATGGAAAAATATGATGTGATAAACCACCACCAACAAAAAAGATAACAAATTTGATTATGTTACCAAAGAACATACTACACCATAGTGCACACTACTTTATATCAACACTCTCTCCTTAGCTCTCTCTCTCTCTCCTTTAGCTTACTCTCTCCTTTTTCACATTACTCTCTCTCCCTTTGAAATTGATGGAAAAAGGTAAAACACTTGTGTTTCTCCCCTTTGACATCAAACACACATACTTTCTCTCTCTTCCAAAGGCAATACCTACAAGGGACAACAATTGCTCTGCAACTACATTTTATTCTTACTACACTTTGTTTTCTTCATACCTTTTCTACACACTCCCCCTTAGCAGTACACACCATACTGCATCAACCAAAAACTACTACATATGCCATACAATGACAACACCTACTCCTTCTAACTGTAATAATACCACTACCTACTCCCCCAGAGAGGTAGCGACCAACATTAGTCTAGAACAATGAATGAATCTTGAAATGCACTAGATTGATGCACACTCTTATGCATCTAGTTCAAAGAAGGAGGGGCAATAACCCCTAACTTCTCCTAGAGATACTCAAAAGTATCCTTAGGAAGAGCCTTTGTGAAAATATTTGCAACTTGAATCTTTGTAGGCACATATTCCAACTTCACCTCATTCTCTACAACCTTCTCTCTCAAAAAGTGATATCGGATTGAAACATGTTTTGTCCTTGAATGCATTACCAGATTCTTTGAAATGTTGATAGAACTTGTGTTATCACAAAAGATAGAAATAGGTTCATCATATACTACTCTAATATCCTTCAAGGTTTTCTTCATCCATAATACTTGTGTGCAACATGATGCTCCAACAATATATTTTGCCTCTATAGTAGACAATGACACTAAATCTTGCTTCTTGCTTAGCCAAGACAACAACCCATTTCCAAGAAAGAATGTACCACCACTTGTATTTTTTCTATCATCCACACAACCTTCCCAACCTACATCTATATAAGTACTCAAAATGAAATCAGTATCCTTTGGATACCACAAGCCATGTTTTGGAGTGCCCTTCAAGTATTTGAATATTCTCTTTACTGCTACCACATGTGAATTTTTGGGATCTTCTTGAAATCTGTGTGATATTTGATCTAGTAACAGTTAGGTATAGTAGTTCTCCAATCATTGATCTATATTTTCTCTGATTATCCTTAGGATATTCGTCATTCTTACTTAGCTTGCAACTAGTAATCGTAGGGGCACATACTGGTTTAGAGTCTTCCATTCCAAACCTCTTTAACATTTCCTTGACATACTTTGATTGTGAAATGAATATACCTTTTGTTGTCTTATTAATTTGAATTCCAAGGAATAAATTCATCTCCCCAAACATAAACATCTCAAACTCTTTTTGCATCTCTTCTGCAAATTTCTTGCACATACTTTCATTACCTCCAAAGATTGTGTCATCAACATACACAACAACAATCAAGATTTGATCTTTGTCCTCCTTAAAGTAAAGATTAATATCTATGATACCTTTATTGAATCCTTGCTACAACAAGTACCTATCCAATCTTTCATACCAAGCTCTAGGATCTTGCTTGAGTCCATATAATGTTTTCTTCAATCTGCAAACCATATTAGGATTATCTGATAATTGAAATCTTTCTGGTTGTTCAATATAGACTTCTTCTTCCATTCAATAATGTAGACTTCACATCCATCTAATATACTTTGAAATCTTTGTGTGTTGTAAAAGCCAAAAACATCCTAATATCTTCCATCTTTGCCACTAGAGCAAAAAGTATCCTCAAAATCTATTCCTTCCACTTGCGAGTAGCCTTTACACACAAGCCTTGCTTTGTTTCTCACTACTTCTCCATTCTCAAAATCTATTCCTTCCACTTGTGAGTAGCCTTTACACACAAGCCTTGCTTTGTTTCACTACTTCTAGAACACCCACTTATTTCCAATCACATTCTTGTTTGTTGGTCTTGGGACGAGTTCCCAAGTTTGATTCTTCTCAATTTGCATCAGTTCTTCCTCCACAGCCTTGATCCAATACTCATCTTTGCATGCCTCAATCACTGTTTTAGGTTCAATTTTGAAAGTAAACATAGGTTTACTTGTTCTTCTATCATAGTAGCCTTTCTTCTTGTCAACACACCTTTGCTTTTGTCACCAATGATTTGATCTTCAGAATGATTCTTCTACACATACTTAGGAGTCTTAGAGACCCTTTATGGAGCTTCTTCCTCTTCAAATTTTACATCATTTTCCTTACCTTTATCCTTTTCTTGTTCTCTGCTAGAAGACTCATTTGATTCATATACATATATTATCATTAAAATTTTATGTAGATCTTCATCCACTTTGACACTTGCACTTTCAACAATCCTTCTCAACCTCTTGTTGTAACACTAGTAAGCTTTGCTTCTTGTAGAATATCTAAGGAAGATACCTTCATTAGATCTTGCATCAAATTTTCCTAAGATATCTTCATCTCTCTTGCTATAACATTTGCTTCCAAACACTGGAATATTTAACAATAGGATTCCTTCCATACCATAACTCGTAGGGAGACTTTGAATTATTTCCTTTTGCTCGTACTATGTTTAGTATGTAAATTGCAGTATGAATTGCTTCTCTCTAGTAGACTTCTGGTAGGTTAGATTCCTTCATCATTGTTCTTGTAGCTTCCTTAAAAATGCTATTATTTATTTTAACCACTCCATTCTATCGATGAGTTCTAGGGGCAGATAAATGCCTCTTTATTCCATGACTCTCACAAAAGTGTTAAACTCATTGGAGGCGAAATCTCCATCTTTGTTAGATCTCAAACATTTGATCTTCATATCCATTTTATTTTCAATCACAGATTTGAATACCTTAAATTGAGCTTTTGATTTATCTTTGAGAAAAGTAACCCAAGTCATTCTAGAATAATCATCAATTAATAGCATGAAATACCTATCACCTTGTAAAATTCTTGTTCTCGTAGGTCCACAAAGGTCTGTATGCACCAACTCCAAAGGACTGGTAGAAATTTGTTCTTTGACTTTGAAACTCCTAGTTTGCTTTCCAATCTAAAATTCTTTGCAAACAACATTGATAGGCTTTGTGGTCCTTGGAAAATCTCTTATAGCTTGAATTGAACTTATCCTTAATAGGCTATCAAAATTGATGTGACACATTCTTCTATGCCATATCCGAATTTCATTAATCTGAGTCATAAAACACATTAGCAACTTTAAGTTGATAAACACTTCCATCTGCCCTTCTTCCTGCAACAATCATAGTACCAGAGCCTTTTATGATGTCACAACCATTGTCTTGAAACACAAGATTATATCCTTTGCTACACAATTGTCCTACACTCAAAAGGTTATGCCACAAACCCTTAACATAAAGAACATCATATGTATTATGCTTTCCATCAAAACTGATTGAACCTTTTCCACGTATCTTAGCATATGTATCATCACCAAACTTAACTAAACCACCTTCAAAATTTTCAAGCTTAACAAACTTACTCTTATCACCTATCATGTGATTTGAGCATCCATTGTCAATGATACAATTGTTCTTGTCTTCCCTAGCATGAAGAGTAGTCACCATTTCTCTTGTTCTTGGAGTACTTTCCTTCATACATCTCTCAAAGTTAGCAAAATTAGTTCTAGCATTTAGAACCATGAACAAGCATTCATCATCCTCGTCATCAGGGTAATCATATTCATCATCAAATATATTGGCATCTTCTCTAACATAATAATTTTTCTTAAATGATTTACTTTATTCTCCTTAGGTTTATCTCTTGAAGCTTTGACAAGACATCTTGAAACATAATGACCAATCTTTCCACAGTTAAAGCATTTGAAAGGTAACTTACCTCTATATTTTCTAGTACCCTTTTTCAATTTCCTCATAAATTTTTCTTCCAACTCATCAAATTCATCCAGATTAGATTCCCCATTCTTCTCTAATTTTCCAATTTTAAAAGCAGTCTCTTTCTTTGAATCACTTGAACCAAACTCTCTTAATTCAAAATCAATTAAAGTACCAAGCAATTGATCTCTAGAATATTTATTTAGATTCTAAAATTCTTCAATAGCAGAGACCTTATGACTATAGGATTTAGGCAGAGTTCTCAGTACCTTCTTTACTACCTCATCATCTTCAAGAGTTCCACCAAGACATTTGATGGAATTGACTTCATCCATTTTCTACATGTAGCTAGAAATATCTTCATCCTCTGACATCCGTAGGTTTTCAAACTTGATCTTTAGATTCTACATCTTAGCTTGCTTAACTTTCTCATCTCCTTCATAAATACTTTCCAACTTTTTCCATATCTCATTAGCAGTTTTAAGATTCATAACTTTCACAACTTCAATATTAGAAAGACCACTCAAAAGTGCATACCTTGCTTCCTCGTTGTTCTCATAGGCCTTGATCTCATCATCAGTGCTTGGACCATTTGTAGACACAATATATTTAGATTCAACAGACTTCCAAACTCCAAACCCTAGTGAAACAAGAAAACCTTCCATCCTGGGCTTCGAGAATGCATAATCAAATCCATCAAATAGAAGAGCCTCCTTCTTGTGCGCCATCCCAAATCTACCTCAAGTGGCTAAGCTTTCTTCCAAGGAACCTTACTCTGATACCAATTGTTGAATGCACAAGACTACTGAGAGGGGGGGTGAGTTAGTTGTACATTAAAACATCAAAACATCAAAACCCTTATTAATATTTAGATCTACTTTAGTTCTTAAACCCTCAACAACCATTAATCCTTATCATGCATTAGCATAATGTAACCATGAAAAATAGTAATGCAAACACATCCAAACACATAAAAACACCGAATCTATGTGGAAAACCCAAGAAGGGAAAAACCATGGTGGGGATTAGCTCACAATATGAAGTAATTGCAACACCAAATACATTAGGCTCACTGTCGGAGGGCTCATTGCCCAAAAGAACGAATGGCTCATTGCTAGATTAGAAAGAAGAAGAAAGAATATTGTTACAATTATGATAAATCCATCTCAAAGCAACAAAAAGATCCGCCACAACATCACCAGTACATTCACAACCTCTCTAAAGAATGTAGACACCTTCTATTCACTGCTTCCAATAATCTAACACATTAAAGCTCACACTATACTTCACGCTTTCACACTTCACCACACAATCCCCCATCAAGAAAACACTTATTTATACCATCTTCAACCTTGAAAACATTCTCCAAGGTCAGCTATGCACCTCAACCATGAAAATTCAAATTAGGTTGGCACTAAGCATTCCCATGGTGGAAAGGAATGAAAGTGGACCACACCACACCTTAACTTGGACCCAAATCATACATATACACCACGACACATTTCCACAAACATTGAAGCATATCCAAAATCAATGTAAAACCCCAAGGTCGATCGAACCTGTGTTAACACCATTAAATAATTAAGTACTCACTTCCTTTTGATCTAATGATGACTCGCAAACAACACACATCACTTGAACACAATTTGGAATATTCCATAAACACCTTGAAGTTTAACAAATTCCTTCACAACAACTTTCACCTGAAGAACACACTCATCCTATACACCCAGTTAGCTTTCCTCATATTGTAACACATGAATCTAACCCTATGGAGCACCAAAACACAAACAATTTAGACTAGAGATAGATACTAGAGCAATATAAGCATACTTCCAAAACCACAAGACCAAAAGACAAATTGTGGAGAAATGCAGAGAAAAACTATTTCTCCCATATACCACTATACTGCACAGTTCACACACTGGTGAACACAACTTCCTATGCATAATGATCCAGAACTTGAACTCTGGATATAACACCATTAAACACCTCTAATCAACATATCCATACCACACAAGTAGATCTTCAATCATGAAGACATGCAGAGAAAAACCAAAACACTACTCTGACACACATAACACCTCTCCAACACACTATTTTCTCTTTTCTTCAAATTTTCTCAAAAGCACTTGGAAACCAAGCATCGCAAACACATTATCATCTTCTGGAATACCTCCTCATCACAACTAAACCAACCGCAACATAGCAACTCAACCATACACATTCTTATCAAAGAAACACTAGAGGTTGAAAGTAGCAATACTTACTAATGACAACATAATGCAACCAATCAAAGCATCACCAAGGTTCACATCAGTGCAACAACATAGATTTGTTGACATCAGTGACAACACAAACTATACATACTTACAATAGGTTCACTCCCACCATGATAGGAAATGCCACAAGACCCAATCACACTCACATAAAGACACATGGGAGAAGGCTTACACACATGACAAACATGATGCAAACGTGTCACACATATAATGCAAGATCAACAACAACACATGATGGTTCAATATATAACCCATTGGCATGAACACAATGGCCTAACTGAATACTCCCATTGGGCACAATCACCAATGGAGTACACAAAGTAGTCCTCATTGGGCTAACCACTAATGACATAAAAATCACTCACATTGGGCACATCCACCAATGCAGGGAGACACCAAGCACCAAAACACCAAGTTTGGCACAAAACCCGATGCAATAATTCAACTCAATAAATTTTTTGAACATGATCTCAAATGATCCAAAATGAGAATTCACGAAGGAGATTTCAAATCCACCACTCCAATTCATTAAATTTCACATTAAAATTCAAATTTTCTAACTATTTTTCAATGCCAAAAATTAGGAATTTTACAAATCACCATTAAAATTTCACCAAAATTTAAAATTAAAAAAAATAAAATTCTAAAATACCCTTTGGTGACAAAAGTTACCCAACATACTTTTAGCTATAAAACAATCATTTTATATAATTCCCAAAAATTTGGGCATAATAACGACGTATTTTAGAAAATTTCCAAAATTTCCACATACAATTAGATATACAATCAAAATCTATGAAATAAAAGGAGTTGGGAGGTTCTAACACCTCACCAATCCATTTGCAACCTTTCAAAATGAAAAACAATAAGCATTTGAGACGATATTGAAAACTGACCTCATTCAATCAAAATTTGAAAAAAGAACTTTAGAAAAACTTCATGGGATGCGCAGAATCTTATACGAACATGATCTCTACCAATTCCTATCTAGATGCTTCAAACCCCATCCAATTTTCCCTCTTATTGCTCCCACAATCACAAAAATAATAATTTAGGGAAAATAGGTTTTTTTTTCCTCTCCAAATTCTACACAACATAAACCATAGAAATGAAAAATAAATGCCTTTTTCCCTTTTTAACCCCTTTCCTTTCGAAATAAAATAATAAAATATATTTTCTTTTCCAAATATTTGCATTTAATTCCCAATTTCACCCAAGCCAAAATAAGACATTTAAATACAATCCAATTTTTTGTTCCACACTCAATTTACGATTTAAGTCGATATAAGCCTATTTTCACGTTACTTGCAGAAATTAGGATTTAAATCAATTAAAATTAATATAAATTAAATTTCCATTCTTAAATTTGAACTTTCCTGTGTACCCAAATCCCAATGTCGGTGATGTTCGTCCCCAATTATCATTCAGCATATAATTTCACTATTAAATCCATATAAGCATTTAACTGAATTAGATTGCAGAAATACAAAATTTAACAAGACATCAACCACACATTCACGAGACATCCACAAGAAGGGTTACAATATCTAGAATCATACC
>VDFB02067597.1:0-86599 GCA_007258455.2 Sequoia sempervirens | reverse complement strand
ACTACTTCTGATCTAAGAAAGATGGATAAGGGGGAGAAGAGCAGTGTCGAGGTTGAATATTTTTCTAAGCACCTGAAGAATTTGCATGAAGAGGTGAAGAAACATCAATAAGATGAACTTGAAATATAAGGCTAAGGCAGATTAGAAAAGGAGGTATAAGGAGTTCCAAGTAGGAGAGGAAGTCATGGTTTATTTGTGAAAGGACATGTTTCCATTTGACACATACAACAAGTTAAAGATGAAGTTTGGACCATGTAAAATCTCAAAGAAACATGATTCAGGAAATGCATATTAGGTAGAGTTGTCAAATGAGATTCATGTTTCACATGTGTTTAGCATTACTAATTTGATAGAATATCATGAAGGAGATAAGAAGAATGAATTGACAGAGGCATGATGGAAAGTTCTAGCACCTATTGTTGGCAACACAAGGGTAGACAACTAAGACTGAGGGTGAATGAGTTGTCCCAAAAATTCAAAACTTATTCAACCTATTAATCTTATTCTCAGATATGATCAATATCAATGAAAACATAAGTCATCAACACATCAAAAACACACATAACACCAATTTTTTTTCCATGGGAACCCTATTAGGGGAAAAATCATGGTGGAGGTCAGTCCACAAGATTATACCATGTTAAAAGTATAATAAAAATGAAATATGGGGAATGCACATGAATTTAGGCACATTTCCTAGAGCCCACTGCTCAATTACAAAGTAAGAAACACTATCTTACAAAGAGATTTGGATTACAACCATCCATATTTTGAACTGAGAAAATAGCATCTGCTAATGCCTCATTACAGTTCCAGTTAAGCACATAAACACTTATTCACACTTTTCTCTGCCTTCAAATGATATTCACACATACACACACTTGGAATCCACTGGAACCTCTTTTCACCCTTTAATTTGAATAAACAATCTCTCTTATATATATCTACAACAAGAAATTTCATCCCTTTTTGTTGGCCTCAAAGAAATAATAAAATGAATGCAAACTGTCGGCCCAAAACATTAAAGATTATCAATGTGAATCAACCAAAGTCAGCCACAACATAGAGAGGACCTAAAACAACATCTCCAGCATGAAGGTACTTCAATTAATTACTACTCGAAGATCCACAACATGCTACAAACAATATGTTAGCCAAGAACAAGAAAAACATGAATACACAAGAGAAAATTGCCAACCATGAGTACAACGATCAATGCAGACATGCAACAAAGATAGAGTATGATCTAGAAACATCCACAAGCATAATAAACCAACAGAGAAGCATCCACAACAATTGAGCTAATTGAAATAGCCTCATCTTCAATCAGGAACACCAACTAAAGAAACAAAAAAGCTGCCAAAATGAAAGTCTTCATAACTCGATCAAATCTTCATGCAGATCTCTAAAACTTGACATGGATAAGCTAGATATACTCAACAACAAACCCTTTAGTCCACAATGTTTAATTAACAATGTATAGAACTCACTGACATTCTAAACATCACTTTACCACTAACAACCTGCAACTCATTCCTTTACAATTTTTTCATTATCCTCGACATATACAACTTCAAATGAACTAATGTTAATAGTGTTGAAATCAATGACAACCACATATCAACAACACAGACACAACATCTAACAATCTCCCCCTTTGGCATTGGTGGAAACACATGATGTGAAAAACACCATCAATGCAACTAACTCTTGACACTTATTCCCTCTTAGGATTTGACTCATTTTTTCCTCAACACTTTCACATAATCTTCTCCCCATAGGGCTCTTCTTCCTAGATAATCACTAGTTTTCACATGACTCTTCTCCCCGTTTGACATCAATGAAAAAGATCTCTAAACTCCACACAAATTCTAAACCACATATCTAAATTTTTGAACCATCTAATTACTCCCTCTGAGTAGCAGCCACCACAAAATCAATCCAAAACAACATATGACTATGAAATGAACAGACTAATGCAATGCAATGCATCCTTAGTTCTGATTAGGAGGGGTAATTACCCCTAACTTCCCTCTAAGATACTCAAAATTATCCTTAGGCAACAACTTGGTAAAGGTGTCTGCAATATCTACTCCTTAGTAGGCACATACTCCAATTTGACTTCCTTATCACTTACCTTCTCCCTCAAAAAGTGAAACTTGATAGATATATGCTTTGTTTTTTAATGCAACACTAGATTCTTGGAAATGTTGATAACACCTGAATTATCATAGAATATAGCAATAGGCTCATCATATACAACTCTGATATCCTTCAACATCTATTTCATCCATAATACTTGAGTACAATTGTTAGTAGTAGCAATGTATTCGACCTCTGTAGTAGATAAGGAAATGGCATTCTGCTTCTTGCTTAACCATGAAATTAGCTTCTTACCCAAGAAAAATGCACCACCACTAATACTTTTTTTGTCATTCACATCTCCTTCCTAATCAACATCAGTAAAGGAACTCAAAGTAAGATCATCATCTTTAGGATACCATAGGCCAAAGTCAACAATTCCCTTCAAGTATCTGAAAATTCTCTTCATAGAAGTCACATGAAATTCCTTTGGATCAACTTGAAATCTTGCAACAATACATACAACATTCATGATATTAGGCCTAGTCTGAGTTAAGTACAATAATCCACCAATCATTGATTTGTATCTTTTCTGATTTTCTTTCAGAGAATCATCTTCTATTGTCAACTTGCATCCAGTCACCATGGGTATACCAGCTAGCTTTGAATCTTCCATAGTGAACTTCTTCAACAATTCATTCACATACTTGGAGTGAGATATAAAAATACCTTTATCTAACTGAGTAATTTGCAATCCCAAAAAGAATTTCATCTCACCAATCATTGACATCTCAAATTCATTCTACATCTCATTAGAAAACCTCACATGTGCACAAACTATCATCTCCTCCAAAAATAATATCATCAACAAAGACTTCAACAATTAGATCTTTATCATCATTCTTGAAATACATATTAATATCAACATTACCTTTGTTAAATCCAAGCTTCAACAAACAATTGTCCAATTTGGCATACCATGCTCTAGGGGCTTGCTTGACTCCATACAGTTCTTTCTTGAACTGACATGCCATATCTTCCTTATTAGTCAATTGGAATCCATCAGGCTACTCAACATACACTTCTTCTTCCAATTCACCATTTAGACAAGCTGATTTGGCATCCATTTGATAAAATTTGTAGTTCTTGTGAGCAGAATAGGCAAGACATAATCTTACAACTTCAATTATAGCATCAGGGGAAAAATTCTCTTCAAAATCAATTCCTTCCATTTGTGAATATCCTTTGCATACCAGTCTTTCTTTGTTTCTAACCACTTCATCTTGCTCATTCAGTTTGTTTCTAAAGACCCATTTGGTTCCAATGACATTCTTATCCTTAGGTCTACGAACAAGAATCCATGTATCATTCTTTTCAATATGTTTTAACTCTTCTTTCATTGCTTCAACCCAATGCTTATCTTTACACACTTCATTCACACTAGTAGGCTCAGTTTTTGAAATCAAGCAATACTCTTCTGCAATCTTTCTCCTAGTCTGGGCACCTTTATTCTTATCACCAATAATCTGATATCTGAATGATTCAATCTTACATACCTCAAAGTCTTCTTAAGATGTTCTTCAACTTCAGGTTCTTGTGTTCTCTCTTCTGTGTTTCCACTAGTTTCTCCTTCTTCTTCATTCTCCTGATTTACTAGATTAATTTGCACTTTATTTGCAGTTTGAACTTGCTTTCCTTTGTCTGTACTGTCATCCTGATCATCAAAGTCATATGCACAAGTTTTGGATGGTCTACCTAAGTCTTCATCAACCTTAACATTTTCACTTTCAACCATTTCTTCAATCTTTTATTGTAACACTGGTAGGCCTTGGTCTTAGTAGAGTAACCCAAAAAGATACCTTCATCACTCCTAGCATCAAAATTTCCTATGTCTTCATCTCTCAAAATATAACTGCTTCCAAATATCTTGAAGTATTTAACAATAGGATTTTAACCAGTCCATAGCTCAAAAGGGGTCTTACCAGTATCACCTTTGATTTGTACCCAGTTGAGTGTGTACACAATAGTACTCACAACTTCTCTCCAATAGATATGAGGAACATTTCCTTCCAGTATCATTATTCTAGCAACATCTTCAATTGTTCTATTCTTCCTATCCACAACTCCATTTTACTGAGGGGTTTGCGGTGCAGATAATTGTCTCTTTATTCCATGTTCTTCAGAAAAACAATTAATTTCACCAGAAGTGAATTCACTACCTCTATCTGATCTCAGACATTTAATCTTCAAACCTGTCTCTGTCTCAACCATAACTTTAAATATCTTGAACTTTTCCAATGGTTCATATTTCTCCCTTAAAAAGGTAACCTATACCATTCTAGAATAATCATCATTGAGTAACATGAAATACTTGTAACCTTGTAAAATTTTACCTTAGAGGGGCCACAAGGGTCAGTATGCACAAGCTCTAACAATTCATTTGAACAATGCTTTTTTCTCTTAAATGAAATCCTAGTTTGCTTTCCCTACTGACATTCCTTGCATATTGCATTAGTAGGTTTCACCAACTTAGGTAGATCTCTCACAACCTTAGTGGAACTTATCTTGACAATATTATCAAAGTTAACATGACACAATCTCCTATGCCATAACCAACTTTCATCAATTTGAGCAATCAAACAACTTTTACTAGCAATGCTCAAGTGAAAGATATTACCTTTTGTCTTCGTACCTGATGCAATTTCATTTATGGAACTCAATATTCTACACTTTCCATCCTTGAATTGAAGATTTTATCCCTTATCAACCATTTTACCAACACTCAAAAGATTATGCTTCAAGCCTTCCACATATAGAACATCATCAGTATTATGCTTACCATCAAGAGAAATGCATCCTCTTCCACGAATCACACCAGCTGTATTATCACCAAATCTCAGAACACTGCCATCATATTTTTCCAAGCTTACAAACTTACTTTTGCCTCTTGTCATATGATGTGAACATCCACTATCAATTACCCATTCATCTTTTTCTTTGACTCGACCAGCTAGGGCTTTCTCCACATTAGTACAACCAACAGATTTAGTAGATACATATGATTATTTTCCTTGATAGGAATAAATACCCATTCATCATCACTTCTATTTCCTTTATCAAATTCATCATCTATTGCACCTTCATCAACAGCATGGTAACACTTCTAAAATATAGGCTTATTATGTCCTTGTTTAAGAGCTCTTTCTGGACACCTTGATGCAAAATGACCTGTCTTATTGCAAGAAAAAAATTTAAGAGGAAATTTTCCTTCATACTTACCTTTTCCTCTCAGTACTCTTTTGACAATAAGTGCTTCTAGCTCTTCTAGCTTTCTTCTTTTTCTTCAATCTGACTAATTTCATCCTCATACTTGAATGACTTTCTAGATGAAATCTCACCCAGATCATATCTATGTCTATCTCTCCCATAAGTAGTAGCCTTAAATGCAGATTCAACCTTAGGAAGGGCATCACCAAATTCACTCAACTCAAAATCAGTTAGTTTACCAACCAATGTATCTCTGGTTATGTTTGTTATAGTTCAGAGCTCTTCAATAGCACTAGCTTTGACTTTTTAAGAATTAGGAAGGGATCTAAGCACTTTAGCAACAATCTCAGATTCTTCTATCTGTCCACCAGCACATCTGATACCACACACAAGTTCATTCACTCTTTGCATGAAAGTATTAATGTTCTCATCATCAGTCATTCTCAACCTTTCATATTTTCCTTTCAAACTCTACAACTTATCAATCTTCACATTAGCATCACCTTCATACAAAGTTTCCAAATTTTTCCATATCTCATGAGTAGTCTTCATATCTATAAAATTTGTCATCTCAGAATCAGTCAAAGCACTCAACAAATCTTCCTTATCCTAGATATTATACTTAGCATCTCTGATCTCAGCAGAAGTAGTGGGACCATTTTGTGGAATAATACACATATTGCTTGTAATTCTCTAGTAGGGTTCACCAATGCATCTCAGATGGCACTCCAATCAAGTCTTCGACAAAGAATAATTTGTTCCATCAAATCTTGGACTATCCTTCTTGCAACTTTCCATCCCAGATCACCTTAAACTATTGAACTTCTTCCAAGGAACCTGCTCTGATACCAATTGTTGGCAACACAAGCATAGACAACTAAGAGGGGGGATGAATCAGTTGTCCCAAAATTCCAAAACTTATTCTCATATCTTATCAATATCAATGAAAACATAAGTCATCAACACATCAGAAACACACATAACACCAAATTTTTTTATGTGGAAACCTTGTTAGTGGAAAAACCACGGTGGAGGTCAGTCCACAAGATTATACCCTATTAAAAGTATAATGAAAATGAAATATGGGGAATGCACATGCATTCAGGCACACTGCCTAGAGCTCACTACTCAATTACAAAGGAAGAAAAACTATCTTATGTAAAGAGATTTGGATTACAACCATCCAAATTTTGAACTAAGAAAATAGCATATGCTAATGCCTGATTAGAGTTCTAGTTAAGCACATAAACACTTCTTCACTCTTCTTCACTCTTATGCACTCTTCTTCACACTTTGCTCTACCTTCAAATGATATTCACACATACACACAATCAACATCCATTGGAACCTATTTTCACCCTTTAATTTGAATAAACAATCTCTCTTATATATATTTGCAACAAGAAATTTCATCCCTTTCTGTCGGCCTCAAAGAAATAATAAAATGAATGCAAACTGTCAGCCCAAAACATTAAAGATTATCAATGTGAATCAACCAAATTTGGCCACAACATATAGAGGACCTAAAACAACATCTCCATCATGAAGGCACTTCAATTAATTACTCCTTGAAGATCCACAACATGCTACAAACACTATGTCACCCAAGAATAAGAAAAACATGAATACGCAAGAGAAAATCGCCAACTATGAGCACAATGATCAATACAGACATAAAAAAAGATAGAACACGATATAAAAACATCCACAAGCATCATAAACCAATAGAGAAGCATCCACAACAACTGAGCTAATTGAAATAGCCTCATCTTCAATCAGGAACACCAACTGAAGAAACAAAAAAACTGCCAAAATGAAAGTCTTCATAACTCAATCAAATCTTCATGCAGATCTATGAAACTCGACATGGATAAACTACATATACTTAGAAAAAACCCCTTTAGTCCAAAATATATGATTAACAATGTACAAAAATCACCGACATACTGAACATCACTTTACCACTAACAACCTACAACTCATTCCTTTACAATTTTCTCTAATATCCTTGACATATACAACTTCAAATAAACTAATGTTAATAGTGTTGGAAAATCAATGACAACCACATATCAACAATACAACCACACATCCAACACCTACTTTAGAGAAGGAAGAGATAGAAGAGATTCTGGATAATCATGTGGGTAGAAGTATAAGAAATAGGTAATATACAGAGTACTTTGTGAAATGGAGAGGAAGGCTAGTTGAAGATTCATCATGGTTATCTGAGACTAAGGTTAACTATCTTGGTTTCCCTCTAACTCCTAAAAACTGATAGGGTCACTTTTCAATTTACTGCGGGTGTCTAATGTAGGATCATCCAGGGTGTAAGAATAGTCTTGCATCAACCAAAAAAATGTTGTTATGTTGTTTATTTCCAATAAGGACTGAATTTGGCAGGGTTACTATTTTTAGTAAGTTTGCATTTATGCATGATTGGGCATGAAATCCTACACAGACCTCTAGAATGGTAAATTGAGTCTAATGGCAAAGAAATCACTTCAATATCATTTGTCATTTGAGAGATATTAAAATTTTAATTTCTAAAAATCTTGTCAAAATATTCGAAGTCAATTATGGGGAACTTAGAAGCTCTAGATGAGCCTGAAAACTGGCAAAAAATAAATGCAGTCTACCAATCTTTACTACTTTCTGAGGGTGTTCCTTCTAAAGATCTTTCCTAAAAGTTACTATAATTGAAAATATGATAGTCAGATTGGATCAAAAGCTATGACCCTGTGAAGTTGTACTACCAAAATTAATGAAATTTCAAAATATCTTCTTGAGGAAGTTACACTTGCTAGAAGATTCTAGGGTGGTTACACCTTCCAAATAAAGGATGTGAATGGAGTTTATAGAGGGAGGGCAAAGCAGAGAGGATTGTGGGACCAATTTATATATTTACATATTTATGTAATCAGAACACCCGTGTGATGGAAATTGTAATGTTGTAATTTCATTTTCATTTTAGTGATAATAGAAATTTTTTGCTTCCTTCTTGCACATTGTTTGTATAATTATCTATTGTTGTTGTGAGTTTCAGATTGTAAGGGGATAACCCTTTGTCAGTAAGTCATGTAAACTACTCTTGGAGAAGTGAAAAAAAACACCCCCAAATGTTGAGCATGTGGCGGATCCTGGAAGAAGCAAATGGAATAATCAGTGACATGGAAAAATCAATAACCAAACAGTTGAAATAAAATCATGACTGACTCAAGACATAGGAGTCATTTTGGGACAGGGTCACCATTCTAGGACAGGGTCACCATTTTGGGACAAGGTCACCATTTTGGGACAAGGTTACCTATTTTGGAAAAGGGTGCCATTATTTTAGAAAAATGCTTTAAAATAGTATAAAACACTAAGGAAAATCATAGGGAGAAGGTACAAGGAAATTACCTTGGGTGTGATGGCATCATCTACAACCTTTACTCATAGGACCTTGAGTCTTAGAGGTTGGTATGGTTGTCGGCTCAGCATCTTCACTCCTCTACTTGAAGGTATTTCTCTCAGAATCTCCAAAAAGTAAATGAGAAAATGATGGTAAAAAAGATGATTTTGCACTTACATATAGTAAAATTTCTTAATAACACATTCAATTCAAATCATTATAATGGGGGCTAGTGAACTTCAATTTTGATGTTGTATATTGCATTGGATTCATACTTCTATCCCTGATCATCTCTAATATTTATTGATATATTTTTGCATGGTCTCGTAACACTATTGTAAGTATTTCTATCAATACACCTAGCAATTTGATGTGGCTAGATTGTCACCTTGATTCCACCAAGTTTTAAAGGAAGTGAAATTAGGGGGTATACATCTACCCTTGAATTTGGTTCTCCATAGAAGTTTAATATGTCTATTTGAAAGTATAAGATGATTTTTAAAAACTAACAAATCAGTTTTGCAAGATGGAGTTCCTAACATTCTGATTTTGTAGATGACTACATTGGGGGCTTCATTCTCTCATTCTCAAGTGAATTATAATATCCATATGTGTATCCTCTTATGTAGCATGATTTATTTTTAATACTTTAGCTTTCATATGCATGTAGTGTCATATCCAACCACTAAAGTGAGGGCTAAATGTTGCATACAAAATTATACTCCAGGCTTGTAGGCGATAAAATTATTCTATGCTTAGTTTGGAGCTATTTTAGTGACCCTTGATTGTATTCATTTTTAATCCCTCCTAAATAGGCCCTAGTTCCCTTTTATTATGCAGTATGAGGCCTATTTTATCATTTTTTGACAAATTACAAGCATTGAATAAATGCAAACAAATAAATTTTTCCCCCAAAATGCTTCATTTTGGAAAATAAGGCTGGGACCCATTTTCCCATGGGTGAATGGGTCCCTCTATCTTGTTGGGGACCAAATTTAAGTGTATTGTTGGTGGCATTTTAGCATTCAAATTTCAAATGTCAACTTTTTAGATCTAATCTTCAGGAAACTAGAGAAATATCTATAAATACGTAGTCTTTTCACCATTTCAAAACTAGAACATAAGAGAAAACACTCGAGCAAAAAAAATTGAATTCTTGGAGCAACATTCCTTGAAATTGTAGGTCTTCAATCCCATTTGTGGATTTGATCAAGTTTTATCACATTATTGAAGGTTGATGTTTTAATATCCCCTTATTCCTCAGGCTAACCTATCCTAGAAATAGAATATTCCCAAGTTAGGATTAAGAATTTGTATTTACTAACACATAATTTTGCACATGTAATTTATCTTGAAGACCTACACACATCATGCATTACTTAAAAAAAACACGTAGTTCCTTGTTCAAGATTAAATTAGACCATTTCAGATTGAACATTTAAGAATAAGATAAATGTATTATCATCTAGTTCATAAAATAAATCATAATTTGATATGACTTATTACTCTTGATCAGAATATATCTTCATCCTTTCCTCTTTGCTAACCTCATCAACGGATGGAAGAATTACTATTCCAAGGGCGTGTGAATGGTCTCCAAGTGGACTCCCTCAAGGTTTCCCACCCGTCTTGGGACCATCCATCAATTGATCAAATTACTAGCCTTTCCTTTCATAAACTTCTTATCCTTAGTGGGTATTAGTGAAAGGGATTTTGGCCCAAAATCTATTCTTATAATAAAATTCATAATAGCTTAGTAAGGTACAATAACTACTATAAGCAACATTATTGTGACATTGAAAAATAATATCCATTAATCTTTAGTGGCATAATCTTGTCTTACACTGTCTAGAAGAACTTGATAAATTGATATATATACATATATATATTTATTGATTGCAACAATCATTTAATATGCATTCACTTTCATAATGTATTTAATTGAATCTACAAATCATCAGAGATTTACACATACACTAATATTGATTTTAATGTGTTATGAGTCAATCACTACACTATAATCCACTGTCATGAGAATTCAAATTGATTCCAGAACTTGCAAATTTGTCTAGTCGGGTGAGGATACTTACCTTTGTTCAATGCACTAGACTAGGTCTCTCAAGACACGTTCTTTGCAATCAATCTTCCTCCTTCCCACACAATGATTGATTGATCATGCTCTGTCTTGAGAGCTATTTTTAAAGCCTGTAGGGGTGTGACCCTTGCCTTGCTTGTTGACCGTTCAAAGGAGTCACCACCCATTCCATAATTGCATCTCTTAGCAAAGGACAATCCATGATCAATTTGACAAAGTCTTGAGGTCGCTTACTAAACTCTAAATTAAGTTTGATATTTCATTATATATAATCTCACAAAATCGTTCTTCAAAGATAATAATAAAAAATATTTCAATCTCTCATTATTTAATTATATCCATTAGCCAAGAAAGAGTTTATATAGAGATTATGCTAGCAATCATAAATTATAAGAACAATTTTTTTAATGTTGGGGTATGTGCAGGATCATCATGGAAAAAACAAGCCCTTAAGTGGCGAAAAATTCAAAAAAATTAGAGTTAGGCAACTTGACGTAAAAATTTGAATAAGTTATATATTTTATTTAAAAAATATGTAAGAATAGAATCTGTAGAGAATTGAATTTAGTTTCTAAACTACAAGGTTTATTTAAAAAAAAAAATCTATTTGGTGAAAATTTGAAATTTCAATGCAGTTGTACTTAAATTTCAAGGAAAAAATAAGTAGGTGTCTGTCTGACCACCCTAACCACAATAAAATGATAATATTTTTTTATAATATTTTATATATAAGTAGAGGACTCATGTCCTAATGTGATGCATATTTTTTGTAATTTTTTCCAAGTAAATAATTAATTATAAATTTTTTATTACAACTTTAAAAAATATAAAAACTTGTATGTCTTACCACCTTAACTTGGTCAAAACGTCATGAAATTCATTTTTTCTTTTTTTAATCCTATAGTATGAAAAGCATAGAATGTGACACATGTTTCAGATTCAAAAAATGTGACACCATTTGCAATCTATAGATGTTTTTCAATCAGCCTAACAATCAAGACTTTAGTCGTAATTGTAGTGTCCCTTCGTCTGTGATATCGTCATATTGTTTACAATTGTGGGAGGTAGGGTATCATTTGATTTTAATTTATTTTATTGTTATTTCTTTGATTAAATAAATATTACTAAAGATTTATTTAGTTTAAATAAATTAAGGTGAAAATATTTATTAAAATAAATATATTTTATTGTAACTAAAAGAAAGATTAAATTATTAAATATTTACTAAATATTTAATAGTTGATCTATTTGGTTCATATATTAAGGAGTCAATTATAAAATAATGAATAGGGGTAGTGGTTGGCATACAATCGTAACTGATGGAAGTGCAACGGTCTACTGAAGGGAGTGTAAAAGACACCATCAAAGAAATTATAATAAGTGATAGAAGTCAAATGGTTCCCCGATGGGAATGGAAAAGACACCATGAAACAAATTATCAACAAGAATTATTCTGGAGAGAAGGGGGTAATCTGGTGGACTATGTAAACTTGGCGATCATCACCACTATGAAGTTTGTAACTCATGGGAATTCGATTAAGTATCCAAATTATTGTGCCTTTTGATTTTGTTGAGGGGATCAGCGTCTCCACAACGGGGGGGATCTTTTACAAGGTTCTTCCCTTTCGCATCATCAATATTATATGCATGAATCCTAAATCTGTGAAAATGATGATTATGTTTCACATCTCTGTAAACAATTTCTCGGGTAATAATCTTGGCGAAGAAGGTGGATGCAGCATGGGCATTAGCATATCTCTGGAGAATTTGATTATCATTTGATAAGGAGGTTATCTACAATTCCTTCTTGCACAGTGAGGGCTCGGGTCACCTGTGTTGGAGCATCGCTTCTATCGTAGTCCATCCCCACCATCGACGCCATAAGATAAGTATGATATTTTCTATGATTATATGTTATGCCTTAAAAACAAAAGTTTTAAATGGTTGTTGTGTCTGGTTATGCTTTGAAAAAGGAATTAGATGCAATTGCTTGCATATAACTTCCCTGCAAACTAAATCTTTATCCGCAACATCCATGATAATGGTTGAGAAGGATATTTCCTTGGGTTATTGGTTTCTCCTGTAAATTCATTTCCTTGGCTGTCATGATTTCCTCTCTTTCGCAGTTGCAACACTTGAAATAATGATAATAATGCAAGTAGATGGCGATATTTCCAAATTCCAATATTCACTTTTTGATATACTTGGCAACCTATCACTGTTATGGCATTTAGAGTGGAGGAATTGTACAGAATTAAATAGTCTCCCTGAAACCTTTGGCAACCCATCACAGCTATAGCTTTTAGACTTGCAAGGGTATAGAGATTTAGTTAATCTCTCTTATTTTCATTGATAACCTGTTGTAGCAGTGCACTTGATCATGGTCGGGTGTATAGATTTAATTAAACTCTCTGTTTTCATTAACAACCTGTCTCAGCTATCATACCCAAACATAATAGGAAGTTTAAACGTTTAAATAATCTCTGTGATTTCTGTGTCAACCTGTCTTAGCCGTCGCACCTCCCAGCATCATTCGCTTGAAAGTTTCTTAAGTCTTTCCAACAAATCTATTTTGTACCTATTCAGAAACCTTTGCATTCCATGAGATCACATTTCTTTGAGGCATTCTGTTAGTTAGTCATGTGCCTTGTCTGTGTCTCACATATTGCAGGAGGTAAGGATTTTTATGAATTCTTGCTTAGGTTTGAAGCTTGTCAGTTTATCCACCCTGCCACTCAATATTCATGCCACTGGTTTAGTTTAATTCATATTTTCATTACTTTTTCCAACATTAACAAGTTTGCATTTTATATTATGCACTTAATTTTGGAATAAGTTGAAGCACGTTGGTGACTAAATAATTATATTATTATTTTTATTTAGGGGACATTATGTATAAAATTTGGTCAAATTTTGTAGTTCTATTGGTACGTATGCATTTAGATGCAGATAGTTATAAATTGTATGATTTAACATAGAATTTCATAGATGGTAAAACCATAAGCCTGATTTAACTTCTTTCACCGCATTCTTCTTAATCAATATGAACGAAATTGTACGTAACTAGATATAATTATATTCATGTATATATATATATATATATTTATGTATTTGTGTTTAAGTATTTCTGAGGGGCGTATAATTGCTTTGTTTGGGATCATTTTTCTTTATTCAGTATATATTTTTTATGTAATATAAATACTTATACAAGAATAGAAATATATGTATATTATAAATGTACATATATATATAGATGCTTATTTATAAATTAGTCATTAGATTTAGTGTTCCTTTTAATTGTTAAGAGATTAGTTATTAGATTATTTGCTTAATAAATTAATTATAAATATTGCAATATTCTAGAGAATGGGGACTTCGTCCTTAATTATTGGATTTATAGTGAATTAAGTAAAAGTGTAATCTTATTTTAGGTGATTAATTAATTAAGCTGGTCCATAAACTAGAATGTTTAATAGGGAAAGAGTTATCTACGACAGATTCATAAAATAAATAAAATAGAAATATATGAAAGTTATTTGTTTTAATAGGTAATAGGTAAATGAGTTGCGAGAAGGAATAGGGGAAATTGATTAATTAGTTTTAGGGGATTGATTTCAATATTAGAAGCTAATAATATAAATAGGTTGGATATTGGTTGAGGTGATATATAATTAAAGGATCTTGTTTTGAATAAATAAAGTTATTAATTGTTGGTATGAAATCTTGCCATGTAGTTAGTCATCATGTATTAAGGATGGTGAAGTATAGAATCCTCACATTTGTACTTTAAGAGGAAACATATGTTCTTTTAGAATATTATTAATCATTGTATCTAATTTAGAATGGAAAGGTAGGTTAAAGATTTTAACTTGAGATTTATTTAAATGAAAAATTTAAAATATGGAGTATATATTGACCTTTTCTTATATGTTCTCTTATTTGGTGATTTAATTTTTATAGTACTAATTTCGTGATATCTTTTAATCCTTTTATATTTCTTTTAGTTTAAGAATTAAATAAATATTATCTTAATATTTAACTCCTCACATCTTATAGAAATTTACTAAGAACAATGATTCTCTTATTTGTATATTCTAATTAAGTAATGGTTGAGTATCGTGTCATGGGTGTTTGTACTGAACTTTTATGGAATTTTGTATCCTTGGCCATGGTTAAGTATTATAGTAAACTCTATTTGACTTCATTATGGTAGTTTTATAAACTTGAATCAACAAAATAAATTATTCCTTGAATTGAGTTTTCATTCTTAATTATTTCATTTGGATTGTTAGCTAGTGGATCACTTTATGACAATTTGAGTGTCTAATTGATGAGGTTCTTATATGGATAGTTATTTAGAACCTTGAGATTGTAATTGTTTTGTTGTTGAGTAGGTTGGTTTTTATTTGGGAATGTAAATGAATTATTGTTGTCATTGTCATGTTGCTGAGTTTGTGAAAGTGATTTACATTCCACTACAAGGGGTTCTTGTGGAGAGAAAATTGAGGTCTCTTGTGGAATGCCTAGTTGGTGGCTTTTGGATGTTGAGTGATTTTTGTTGAATTAAAGGTTGATTTTCTTCTATGATTCCCTTTTGAGGTGACACCGTTGTGATATGTGGATTGTATTTGTGTTTTAAGGTTGATTGATTTGTGGATGGGTCTTAATGAATCTTCCTTTTTGTGATTTTTCTGAGTTAATCTCATATTTGAGGGAAATTTTATCCTTGCGTTGGAATTATTGGGGAAAAACTCTTGTGTTGCTTTATTTTACCCTTGTTTGTGGGTTTTCATTCTTTTTGGCTTCCAGAGGCTTGAGATGATTATCAGTTGATGTTCCCTCTTTATGTGCCCTTGATGTGGCAAGTGTTTTGGTTTCATGATTTTGAAAAGGGTTGTACAAGAATTGTTGAGACTTCGATTTTGTATTTATAGCGAGAAGGGTAATGCCTCACATGTTTCTCTATTGTGATCTAATGTTCTTGTTATGTTGTACAACCCTTGGTTTTTGGTTTGATGTTGTTGGGTCTCTAGGGAGAGTGGCTCCTCGTGGGGGTCGGCGCCCTGTTTAAGGGGAAGGGCACAGAATAACCCACGAGTGAGTTAGTAATCAAGTGAAAACCTAATAATTAACTTAGGAGGGTTGGGTAGTAATATCATTATAAGATTTAAAAATTGATGCCTCATCCACCTTTTAGTGCTATTACAAGCTAAAGGGGATTGAGAAGGCCGTGGTTGGCAAGATCATTACCTTGTCTGAAGTCATGAAAGGTTAATGGTTCCGCATGAGCAATCCTATGGGGCAGTTCCTTGAGATAGGTAGCCTGGATAACCATAGATGGAGGCGGTTCCTAGTGCTTGGTTGCCTAGATAATCCGTCAGTAGATGGAGGCAATACCTTGCAATAGGTAGCCTGGAGAATCCATGTTAAGCCATGCGATGACACTCTCCCCTAGTTGCCCAGGTGTTTTACTTTATTGTGTTCCTTTGGAAGTATGTTATGGGAGTTGGTTTAGATTGTGGTTGAATGGACTTATATTGATTTATGGAGTATTGCCTTGATACATATTTGGTGTACTTTGTGGTCTTGTATGATCTCATTGATATTTGACTTATGACCTTGTACTCTTATGGTACTGTGATATGCTGTTATTGTATTGTTTAATTGTAATTTGGAATTGTATTATGTTTATTAATTCAGTTTGATTTGGAAGTGTTTCATGATCATCCTTCGGTTACTTGTTTACTGGTCATTGCTTTGATTTATGTGATGAGATTTATGATTTTAAGTTATTATGTTGACTCTTGGATGTTGTTTATTATGTCATTGTAATCCTTGAGTTTTATGATACTTTTGTATGTTGTTGAGTCTTGTGGTTCCGTGTTTGGATGTTCTTGGTTGAGGACTCTTTCTTGTCAGCCCTTAGCATGGGGGGTGGGTCTTCGGACCCACATGGTTGGGTGGAATGTGCCAAGCACCCCATTGGGTCCCCAGTCAAGGATCGAGAGGTGCGGATTGGTGCTGTTGCAGCGACTCTAGAGTTGTATTTGTCTTGGAGCCAGTTATGATACTATGTATTCCTCTGTTCATTTGTATCATGTTATCTTGTGTATGGTTTCCATTTATGTTTGGAAACACTTTTGTATCATTGTACCTCTGGAACATTGTATTGTAATGTAACATTAAGCCTTTTGCGGCTATTGGCCACGATAGTTGTTATTCTCTGTGTTGAGTTAATCATGTATATATTGCATTTATGTTCACCGATGGTTTCTTATCAATGATTTATCTTGTATGTGTTACATTTTTTAATGTTTAATTTGTTATGGATTATATCTTTGGCTTTTATTCTTTATTGTCGTTGTGTGAATCTAAGTCGCGTAATGACTCCTCATGTACCCCAAGGGATGTATGTGCTAATGTATCTACTTAAATGAAATTCATGTCATGACTTAATGTGTATTACATGTATGTTATGTTTACTTTAAAAACAAAAAAATTGTGCTGTGATTATTGTTTAATTGTCCTTTGGGGTTCGCACGACGGGGCGTTATAGTAATTCAAATATAAAATTAATAATAATTATTTATTAAATTCAAAGTAAAGCATAATTTAAATATTGGTGGAAAGCTGAAAATCTCCTTTAAAAACCCTTTTCGCTTCATCAATTTTGGGTAAAAAAATCCGTCAGCTACATACCCTACACATCCCCATCATATCGCCACTTTTTGGCCCATAATGATCCTGCACATACCCGTTGTTAATTTCTCCATTACATATTCATACTTTTGAGGGTTATGATAGTCCGCCCCCCCCTAAATTTTCTTGTCCTCAAGCAAAATTCAAAATTATATGTTTTACGATCTCTTCCATTTCCCATGTGGAATCTTCCTTAGGTAACCCCTTCCATTTAACCAAGTATTCGGGAATGGTTTTGTTTCTCAACCTTTTCTCTTGCATGTTTAGGATAGTTTCAGGTTGCAAACAAGTCTACCTTCATCATCAAGGGGTGGTAATAGTTACATACCCATCTCCCTCATACCTTGCTTTCTTGCATACATTTTCCTTTATTTCTTTGTTGGTGGTTGCCTCTATCTTGTGGGCTTGACCTCTCTTTTCACATTTATGCCCAGGTGACCACTCTACATTACAATGATGACATGGGTTCTTCTTCCTATTGTCTTCTTTCTTTTCACAAGTGTTCCCACGCTCCCATGGGCCTTTACATGTGAAGCACAAATTCTTCTCCCTTAGTTCATCTCATTCCTTCTTGGTGAGGGGATTGTGGCGTGGATCATCCTTTTTGTGGGGATACTTACTATACTTGTCTGAAGTTTTATTACTTGCTAATGAAGTTTCTAACCTTAATGCTTTCTCTATGGCATCCTCAAGATTGATTGGGTTAAGAGCAATTACTAACCCTATAAGTGATTCTTTTAGTCCCTCCACAAATAGGTAGGTGAGTCTATCTTCCCCTACCCTTGTAACTCGGACTGAGATTTTCTTAAATTCAATTATGTAGTTTTCTACTATTCCTTGTTGTTTTAGTTGAGTGAGCCTTTTAAAATCTTCTTGGGGATGTTTCCTATCAAACCTCTTAATGAGTTTTTGTGAAAATTCTTCATAGGAGGTTATATTTTAGTGGCCTTGGGTAAGGATTCTATGGTGCCACCATTTGTGGGCTAAGCCTTCCAAATGTAAGATAGAAAATTGAAGTACATCTTCTTATGTCATTGGGATAAGGGTGAAATAGGTATTTAGCTTTTGTAGCCAAGCATGGGTGGTGATTTTGTTTGAGCCATCAAAGTTAGGAAAGTTCACTTAATGCTTCAAGTCTTTATTCGGTGGCTTCTTTCCTTGCCTAGGGGCTTCATGTCTTTTGGCTTCATAGAATTCCCTAAATGACACAAGTTCCCTAAGCTTGGGTTCAAGATCTCTATATGTTCTAATGATTTCCTCGATGTTGTTTGGTGTTGGATCCATCTCCTCCTCCCTTTTAGGAGCATCCTCCTTGGTTATGAAGGGGGGTATGGGAACTATGGGTTTGAATGGCCCATTATTAGCCTCTAAATGATTTGAACTTACGTCTCTCCCATTTGAGGAACTTTTTTCAGGTTACTGATTGAGTTTTCCATATTTTGAAAAGTTTTGATGAGTGCTTGGTTTTCCTTCTCTAACCCATTATTTTGGTTCATAAGGATTTGATTGGTTTGTTCCATAAAATCCCTTAGTTCGTTGGAAAATTGTTCAGCCATGGACCCCTTTTTTTAGTAGGTTTACATTCACCCACATACAGGATGACAGGATTATGCTCTGATACCAATTGTAATGTCCCCTAATTACTCAAGCTAACCTATCCTAGTAATAGAATATTCCCAAGTTAGGATTAAGAATTTGTATTTACCAACACATAATTTTGCACTTCTAATTTGTCTTAAAGATCTGCACATATCATGCATTACCATTAAAAACACTTATTTCCTTGTTAAGGATTAAATTAGACCATTTTAGATTGAACATTTAATAATAAGATAAAGGCATTATCATCTAGTGCATAAAACACATCATAATTTGATATGAATTATTACTCTTGATCGAAATAGATCTTCATCCTTTCCTCTTTCCTAACCTCATCGATAGATGGAATAATTACTATGCCAAGGGCACGTGAATGGTCTTCAAGTGGACTCCCTTGAGGTTTCCTACCCGTCTTGGGACCATCCATCAATTGATCGAATTACCAACCTTTCCCTCCACAAACTTCCTATCCTTAGTGGGTATTAGCGAAAGGGATTTTGGCCCAAAATCTATTATTATAGTAAAGTCATAATAGCTTAATAAGGTACAATAATTTCTATAAGCAACATTATTGTGACATTGACAAATAATATCCATTAATCTTCAACGACATAATCTTGTCTTACATTGTCTAGAAGAACTTAATAAATTGACATATATATATTTATTGATTGCAATGGTCATTTAATATGCATTCACTTTCATAATGTATTTAATCAAATCTACAAATCATCAAAGATTTAGACATACACTGATATTGATTTTAATATGTTATGAGTCAGTCACTACATTGTGACCCATTGTCATGAGAATTCGAATTGATTCCAGAACCTGCAATGTTGTCTAGTCAGGTGAGGTTACTTACCTTTGTTCGACGCACTAGACTAGGTTTCTCAAGACGCGTTCTTTACAACTAATCTGCCTCCTTCCCACATGATGATTGATTGATCATGCTCTATCTTGAGAGTTGTTTTAAAAGCATGTAGGGGCATGACCCTTGCCTTGCTTGCTGACCATTCAGAGAGTCACCACCCTTTCCATAATTACGTCTCTTAGCAAAGGATGATCCATGATTGATTTAAAAAATTCTTGAGGTTTCTTACTAAACTCTAAATTAAGTTTGATATTTCATTATATATAAGCTCACAAAATCATTCTTCAAAGATAATAATAAAAAATATTTCAACTCTCATTATTTAATTATATCCATTAGTCAAGAAATAGTTTATATAGAGCTTATGCTGGTAATGATAAATTATAAGAACAATTTTTTTAATGTTGTCAATTTCTCCATTACATATTCATAATTTTGAGGGTTATGGTCCAGATGCCTATGGAAGGACATAATGGATTCTAGGTTTGGGAGATGCATTTGGCCACTTCCTTCAACCTAATGACTTGTTTCCTAATGTTCTCATCCTCAAACTTCATTTCTCTTGCAACCTAAAGCAAGGTATCATTGCATCTCATATTTACTTAGGGTGTTTGACTTCTCCCTAATTAGATCTTGTCATTTTCATAGAAATCTCGCTCTATACACTTGATTAGGGTTTCTTTACATTTATAGATCATAACAACCTTAGATGCACATATGGTTAGGGATCACACACTATTTTCTATTAGATCTTTGAATTTTTGTTGAGGTTTAATTATCAAAATAGGGGTTTGACTTAGGCAAAGCCCCATATAGCCACCCAAACAATTTCATTTATAGATTCATTGTAGCTTGAGATCTGAAAATGGAGATTTGTAGGTATAGGAACAAAGAGTAGAGAGGGCTATAAGATCACATTTTGAAGTTCTAGCAAATTTTATAAAGACCCATTCACCCAAGGGAAACTAAGTCCCTCTACACATGCCAAATCCTACTTTTGGTGATAGGTAAACATCATCTGACACTCCCTAGATCAACTTGTAATTTACAAATTTAGTATGTCCATCTTTATAATATTTCATTTTTCATATTAGGTCATATAGTTCAAATAGGTCAATCTTCCCAAATTATTTCCAATTTATTTTTAAGACTCAAAAGGATAGATCCAAGTCTGATTGGTTCACCTTTGAGGCTGAAATTCAATCTTGGCACCTTGTGGATCTACATCCTAATTAAACATGGTCCTTAAAAAATTCAAATTGATACTAGGATCTTTGCATTTAGAACTCATCCCCTTCCCATCCATTTTTCTATGTTTCAATATCTTGCTACCTTGAAGGAAAACATTATTGTAATGGATTGTAATTGAAAAGCAATAGTTGTGTGAAGATTGTAATCATTTTCTTTAAGTAATAAGAATATCGACACTTTTCCTTATGGATGTTTCCTTAACATATTGTCAAGGTTTTAACACATAAATCTATGTCTTATATATTAGTCTATTATTCCATTTAATTTTCTTCTATATTTCTTTGCAACTAATTTGTGTTGCAATATATTAAGTTTGTGGGCTTTTCACTTCCATTTTCACAACAATCAAAAATTGCCATATGAATACAACTAACAAGAGAAAAGTTAAATTCAATGAACATCACCAATATTCTATTGGACTGTATCAATATGAAAGGTTTAAATCACATCAAATGTTATAGTTGAAAATATTTTGGCCACCACAAATGTAATTAGAAATATTTACCCTCCTTGTAGTGTTCTCCAACAACTTTAAAGACACAACCCCTAACAAAAGTGGTCTCAACCTTTAGAATAATGTTCTTTCAACTAGGACTCGGTATACTATATACTCTTGTACAAATCGTTGGATACCAAGAAATGTGTATGACTCATAGTCCATGGTGGTGTAGAAAAAGATATATATGGCCACATGATAGAATGTGAATAGCAAGCGAACTTGAATGATTTTGAAGGATATATTCATAAAAGAGAGAATATAAATTTGAAGAGAGTGATCAATAGGCTTAAACAATTATATATAATGGCAATTTATTATAATTAAAGAATATTATAGGTTATTACATTAATAACTTACTTGAACATATATATGGAAATCATATTAAAAAGTTATGGATATGTTATCTTATTTTTAAGTCTAAGTGTAAATAAGAAGTTTTCAAAGCAATGTTAACTCTAGAATATGAATATGAACATGAACACACATATATGATCTAGTATTTTCAATAATGTTAATGAACAAATAAAGAAATAAAATTTAGCATATACACAAAGGTTATAAGTTAGATCTTATAGAATTAAGTTTCTTGACTCATAGGTTAGAGAAAATATTTAATGCTATATATAGACAAAAAAGCATTTTAAAGATTTGTTAATATGAAATTTTAAAGCATAAGGAAAATTTGAAAGATAGGAAGGCATGATCATTAGGCTCTAATACCAAATGTAATGTCACTTTTCCTCCTAAAGTTGTTTAAGAATTAGCAGTAGATTTAATAGATTAAATGTTAAAGTTAAGATGATTTAGAAGATGAAATTTCACTAAAATGATGTGTAAAATACAATATGTAACAATTAGACAAGGATTCTAAAGTAATTAATTAACATAGTAAATTAAATTTATAGCACATCCATGTAATGCACTTAGGTTAACATCAAAATCATAATATTCCAATATCTTTTAATATTAATGGATTTCAATATTTATATGAATGACAACACTTGGAAAAGCCACTCTCACCCTATGAAGATGTCATTGGTATTGGGTCTTGCTATGGAACAATCTAGGAGGAACCAATTCCTTTTGGAACACAACACACTATTGTGCTCTACACAAGTGTTGGTTCAACATAACAATGCTTAACTTAGGTGCGCACCAAGCCCTATCCAAGACCATCCCAGATGTATGTTGTACCTTGAGTTGGACGCAATCTATGTTCCCCCTTCTTTAATGTTCATAGCTTTCCAAGCCACTTATTTTTCTTCATTGTGTCTTCTTCATGCCTTTCCAAGTCTCACATAAGTGTTTTATATAAGCCTTAAAGAGTGGTTTCCAAACCATCACACCCTTTCCCAAAAGTTTCCTTGTAAAAGAGTTATAAAAGAGTTTCCTCTCCTTTTAAAAGAGTTTTTATATATATTCTTTATTAATCTTTCTTTTAACCAAAGGATCATAATATCCTTTATTTTTCTATTTCCCTTTTAATTCTAAAGAACTATTTCATAACTTTATCATGTATTAGAAAAAAAATCACACTATTCATAACATAATACACAATATAAAGACTTTTTAAAACTACTTCCTACCTTTCCATCTTATAGCACTTTCCTACAAATGTCAAAGTCTTCAAACTTGGCAAAAACATTAACCAACTTTGAACTTGTAGCGCTGTAAGTTTTTAATAGATCGTAGGATATTTCAATACTAAATATACAAATGTCTTGACCTTGACGCAAATATTGCATAAAGTGGATTTTAAAAAAAATAAATCGTAAGCATTAAAATATTGTGGAGTTTCTCTCAACCATTGGACATATCTTTTGAAATAATTCTGAAGTCTAGTATTCTATAGATTCTATAGATTCCCACATTCATTTCAAAGTAAAGCAATAAAATATATGGACTTGATTTCACTATCGGAGCTCCCAATGTGAAGAGACATTTTTTAAAGATATTGCCGGCATCTAAATGAATACCTACAAAACTTCTGTAATTCCAATGACTGGTGGGATTAAAAATCTAATTAAAATTGAACATGACAATAACTTGACATGACTGGGCAAAGAAAATAATAACAGAAGCGGGTCCGCTTGCCGTGACTTCCAAACGGCTGTTGAGTGGGGAATCTTTTGTATAGACTATAGATGTACAGCCTGACATGGTTAACCGGACACGCCTTCCAATCTGTCAATTTGACCTGGTCATCTCTTGTGTCGACCTAAAGCTTGAGTTGGCTTTATATAAAGTAGCACCGGATTGCTGATAGCGTTCAAGTTCTGTATAGGTTTTTTTGGGTTCAATCCTATCTACCACTATTTTCAGTTGCAACTCCTAAAATGGAACAAGTCAAGATTGAAGAATACAAGCTTCCCACACCTAAAATTCCTTTCCGAAGCAATAAGAAATATCATGTGTTTCTGAGTTTCAGGGGAACAGATGTGAGAAAGACTCTGGTTGATCATCTCTATAAAGCTCTAACTGCTGCCGGACTCAATGTCTTTTTAGACACCCACAAATTGAAAAAGGGAGAAATAATCGGGTGGAGCTTGGAAAGAGCAGTGGGGAGCAGTGCCATACGCATTCCTATATTTTCTAAAGGCTATGCAGACTCTGCATGGTGTCTCAAGGAGGCCGCCGCCATCCTGAGAACCCCAGGCTTGATCATTCCGCTGTTTTATAAGGTGGATCCAACTGACGTCAGATATCCTCTGAATAACTCCAGTAAGTACAAGAAAGCATTTGAAAAGCATTATGGCCATTCAGATCGATACCAAAGAGAAGAGATTGAGGGATGGAAGGGTGCCCTGGAAGAGATCTGCTCTGGGTCAGGGTGGTCAGTGGAGGCTGGGCTTAAACATCACATCACACACTAAGCTGTTGACTAGTGTGTGCTGTTTCATGTGGGGCCCGCTTCAAATTCCGTTTCCCGTCCCCGATTCATTTCGGTTGTTTATAAATATAAGTTACCCCCTCCCAACTTCCTCGACAGTGAGAGATTATTTGTATTGTTTCATTAACCATGTCCTACTTATTATAGGTAAATTAAATTTAAAGTATTTAAATTTGAAAATTTAAGTAATACTAGCACTTGCACCCCAATAAGGTGCAATACTTACGCTGATAGGTTGAGGCCACACTATTTACGGTTGTGAAAAGCAATGATCTATCTCACCTATCCATCTCTACCTCTCCCTCGCCCCCCTCCCCCTTTCTCTCTCGCTCTTGCTCTCTCCTTCCCTATCTACCTATCCCTCCCTCCATCCCACCTATTTCTCTCTCTCTCCTTCCCTCTCTACTTCTCTCCCTCTCTCACTTATTCCTCTCTACCTCTCTCTCCTTCCCCCTCTAATTGTCTATATCTCCCCTATCCATCTCTACCTCTCCCTCCCTCCCACTCTCTCTCTCTCTCACTCTCTCTAGCTCTCTCTTTCCTTCTCTACTTCTTTCTATCCCATCTCTCTCTCCCTCCCTATCTTATCTCACTTATCCCTCTCTACCTCCCTCCATCCCTTTACCCTCCTCTCTCTCTCTCTCTCTCTCTCTATCCTTCCCTCTTTACTTCTTTTCCCTCCTCTCTTTCTTTCTCTATCCTTCCCTCTCTACTTCTTTACCCTCCTCTCTCTCTTTCTCTATCTCACCTATCCCTCTCCACCTCTCCCTCCCTACCTACCTCCCTCCCACCTTCTCTCTCCCTCTTTCTCTCTCCTTCCCTCTTTATTTCTCTCTATATCACATATCCCTCCCTCCATCCCACCTCTCTCTCTCTCTCTATCTCTCTCTCTCTCTCTCTCTCTCTCCTCTCTACTTCTCTCCCTCTCTCACTTATTCCTCTCTACCTCTCTCTCCTTCCCCCTCTAATTCTCTATATCTCCCTTATCCCTCTCTACCTCTCCCTTCCTCCCTCTCTCTCTGGCTCTCTCTTTCCTTCTCTACTTCTTTCTATCCCACCTCTCGCTCCCTCCCTATCACTATCTCACTTATCCCTCTCTACCTCCCTTCATTCCTTTACCCTCCTCTCTCTCATTCTCTATCCTTCCCTCTCTACTTCTTTTCCCTCCTCTCCCTCTCTTTCTCTATCCTTCCCTCTCTACCTCTTTTCCCTCCTCTCTCTCTTTCTCTATCCTTCCCTCTCTACTTCTTTTCCCTCCTCTCCCTCTCTTTCTCTATCCTTCCCTCTCTACCTCTTTTCCCTCCTCTCTCTTTCTCTATCCTTCCCTCTACTGTTTTACACTTTCTATATAACTTTAATTTTTCATTTTTCTATTTGTTTATTGTTTGATTTTTGTAAAAGAGAACATTTATTTTTATTTTTATTTTAAATTATTATATTATTTTATTTAAAGAATAACAAAGAAAGAAATACGTATGAGTAACTACACACTACACGCACTAAAAACATTTCGAAGTCCCAAACGACTTGTTGCAGTAGCCATCATCGCCAGCGTCGGGGAAATCCAACCACTTGGTTACGACGCCTGTTGCAATAATAATGGTGTCTGTATCGACCTGCATTTTCTCTGTATAAACCCTAAATGGCCAAACAGAAAGGTAAATGCATTTGACATTTTCCATGAAGATCTGTGTGCCGAAGCAGAGGCTCTGTTCCCTGAACTTGTCGGCGAGTTCATGCCCCAGGATTCCGTTGAGAAAGCCCAGAAAGTTTTTGACATTGGTGGTAGTGGTGAGTTTCCCGCCGGCAGTGATGTCGTTCGTAATGAAACCTTCAAACAACATAGGCTTCAACTCTACCTGTGTTGTGTAGATTGTAGCTGTGTGGGCAGCGGGCCCACTATGCAAGTTGGTGTCTGTAGCTTCTCTAGTTGTGTCATTGTTCTGTCACTAGAAGGAGATGATTTTACTGTACTTGACGTAGTATTTGTGATGCCTGTTGTGAATTTCATCAATAGATGGAGGAGGCTTTTCTTCATGGCAATGCAAAAAGCTCTCAGCCTAAATATAAATTTGAACCAGACGCCGACACACTCTGATTTCTCCTCATTGCTAACGTGCCCTGTGTTTTTATCGGGAAGGTTCTGTGGTGTTTCTGTGGTCCGCATGGACATTTGTTAGTGGGTCTGTACTCCTCTAGAAGGTCGGCAATGGAGTGTTCACATTGACTGAATGTATTTATAGTCACAAAATCCAAACCAATTTTTAACCGAAGAAATTTCGTGGGGTTCCATCGACGTCAGTCTGGGGAAAATGCCAGTGGGGTTCCCCACGTATAATAGCCTATTGGCTAAATATACTATGATCCTAGCAAAAATCAAACATGGAACCATTGCTTAGACCACAACAACCCATTATTTTGTACGTAATTGTTTTACCTTTCTCCAATTGAAGGAAATACACCATTTCTTGAAATCAAATTTAGCAAAACCTTCAGTTCAACTGATAATAATTCAAGAGTTTACAGTCTTTTGCAAACAGATTGAATCTTTCATAAGGGGGAAGCACTGATTGAATTTTCCCAGCATATATGAAAGCCAAAAGCAACTCTATAAAATCTACAAAAGCCATATCCCGAACATCGTGAACTTTAGACTGAGAAAATATGGATGATTTATTTATCGGTAATTTTCCAATAAAGAGGAAAATAATAAATTCACCTTGTACTGCAAACTGAAGATTCAAATCTGGGAAGACGGAATTGCAAAAGCATTAAAGAGCATAAGTTGAGATTAATATTCACAATATTCAGATTTGAAGAATCACAATATTTAGACTTAGCATGAGCTTACAGATCCTTGACATCAGTTATACATGCAGATATAAGCTACAGTTTTGAACATTTCAGTCATAGCATTAGCAGATCAGATTACATGAACTCTGAGCATTTAAATCTATGTTACAGCAGCTCATACTCTTCCTCATACACATTCAAGAGTGCATTATAAATTTGAGGGACAATGCTATGGTATTCTACTTATCAAAGGTTTGATTTACAATGCATATAAACTCAGAAATTAACATCAAATTTGTATGGCAGCAAACTGACCAGCTAAATACGAAATGAACTGTCTAATAACTCTGTCCAACTGCAGTCCTATTTTCTGAGCAATATTGGTAGCATAAATTACATTCTAGAGCAGATTTGTGAATGCATTGAATATCAGGGAGTACAATTCTCAGACTTATAACAACAAATACAATAACTTAGAAATGATAAAGAAACTGGCAGTGGTTGCGTATGTCTGTAGCAACAAGTGAAACAGAGGTTCTGGCTATTGTGAGAAGGCGCTAGGGCCAAGAACACGCCATGCTTCAACAATGTAACACATCCTTTTGATGGTGAGAAATGGGTCTGAGATGAAAGCCACGATTTCACCATTGCAAATGATTGTTCATAATGTCCACGTTTCCCCTCATTAGAGCCAATAATCCTCCTCAAAGATCCACATCCCGCAATTTTTTCTTGCTCCAAAGAAGGGTCACCATGCCCTATTAATGGCATGACTCTCCCCTTCAATCATACACCCCTCTCGTCTTTAATGATGGTTGTCTACTGTATTTTTATTTCTTCCAGTTCCTTCGACTATGCCTGATTTAAAATATTTTTTTGGCAGATGTTCTGTTCAATTCATTGTACTCTACACAAAGTTTTAAAGCAAAACAGTTCCTATCAATTTTCACCATACTTTACAGCTCCACAAATACTGTATGATATTTTTTGGCTCTTTGTTGTACACTGCAATGTTCTGATGGCTTGCATTACACTTCAATGTGAATTGTCATCCCATCCATTCTTGTAAAGTCATTTTTATGATGGAAAATGTTGGGTAATCTTCCTGGTAGATGTTGTAGTTGTTCCATAGTTGTTATTTTATTAATTTTTATTTATTCTGTTGACCATTCCTACGTGAAAGGCGTCCTTCTGGCCGGGAACTGAAAGTCGTGGGGGTTCCCGTTGGCGTCAGACTAGGGAAATGCAGTGGGGTTCCCCCACCTAGAATAGTCTAGCGGCTAAATATTATTTAAACTATATTAAATTTAATATAATCATAAACTATATAATATAATATTAAATTATATTCATTATATAATATTAGATACATTAATATAATATATATTATTGTAACTATAATACATTATATATAATATGATCTAATAAATATTATATTATATTTTAAATATAATTTGCAAGATTAAAAAGCAAGTTACCAAGATGAAACATCAAGATATTAATTATATGTTTTAATTTTCTTATCATATAAATATATAATATATAAATATAACACATATTATATAATAATGATAATAATTATTAATATTAAATATGTTATGCATCACTATATAAATATGAATAACTATTGCTAAATATTCTTCATATTAAATTTATCATATAGAATCTTAATTATTAATCTACTTAAATAATAACATATGAAAAATATTTAACAATAAGTACTAATATTTATATAGTGATGCATAATATATTTAATATTAATAATTATTATTTATTATTAAATTATTATTCTCATTATTGTATAATATGTTATCATACTATTATATATTATTAACAAATATATAATAAAATCATAAATATATATTATATTCTATGATTATATGATAATAATAATAGTTCAAATAATATATTTTATACTAATAATAATTAATATTAGTTAAACAATAACAATTATTAATCTTAAATATATTATACATTAGTTATTCTTAATAATTGATATTATTTAAATTATATTTATTTAATATTAGTGATAATATATTAATAGTTAAATAATTATAAAATATATCATATAATATTAAATATAATTTCAATAATATTAATTGTTAATTAATATTATTAAATAATTATTTAAAAATTAAATATAATTACAAAATATGTTTAAATATTCATATTTAAATAATAGTTTATATAGAATATATAATAATTTAAATATCATTAATTTTTATTTGAATTCACATTATAGTGAGTGATCAACATATTTAATAATATCTAATGATATTTGATAGTTTATCAATTAAAATTCTATATTAAATATTAATTATTATATTATAATTTGTATAATATGTTTTATAATAAGAATTATTATTATATTATAATAATATTATATATTATTTATCATTAATAATTCGTATTTTTTTAAATGACTTTATTTAATATTAATTATGATATATTATTAATTAAATAATTATTAAATATAATTTAAATAATATTAATTATTAATTTATTCAATAGTTATTAAATAATAATTCAATAAATATGAAATATAGTTACAAAATAATTTTAAATGTAGCTTTAAAACACCATATAATTAGCCGATAGGCTATTCTGGGTGGGAAACCCACCGGAATTGTCTACTGTCTAACGTTTCCTGCTGCCCGAAAATTAAAGATACTTACTCCATTCATGTGGGAAAGTGGATGGAAGTATGGGGGTGAGCGGGGGTGCCATGCTTATTAACCGCAACATTGACAGACAACTTGAACATTTAATACGCACGCCAATCCAAAAGCCGAAAAAGCAGAAAAAGAGGGAGGCGCCAATTGAATGCCCCTTCTTGGGCGTTCATAAGAAAAATTTACACAATTCTAAGCCTGCAGTTGCTGCTCACCATTGCCGTGGCCGCCGTAATTGTCTTTGTTCACCCTGTTGCTCACTTCTTTGTCTCCACCGGCCGGTCTTGGATTATACATGTTTCTGATCATTTTCTCCTTCATCGGTAAGTCGGCTATTTCTTTATAATCCACTGTATAAGCCAATATTTCTTTCAAATTCTCATATTTTTGTGAATTCTTTATTGCAGTGGTGTGTCCTCTGTACTATTACTCGCAGAGTCAACCGATAAATCTTTTTCTCATCACACTGTTTACGCTTGGCATCAGCTTTTCTGTTGGATCAACTTGTGCTTTCACCAACGGTAAGGGTTTCTGCTAATAAATTCCTTCTGAAAATTTTAATTCTATGTTCATGGCGGCCTTTTTTGTCTTTGATTTTTTATTTACCGTTTGTGTCTGGAAATTTAGTAATTATCTTTCAGATTTTGCGCGCTTGCAGGGTAAGTGGGCAATTTTAATGGCTGTGGTGGTGATAAGTCTGACAGCGTATACATTCTGGGCTTCAAAGAAAGGCCACGATTTTAGCTTTCTGGGACCGATTCTCTTTGCCGGATTCATGGTGCTTTTGGTTTTCATATTAATTCAGGTACCTTTTCTCCGCCGTTACTCTCTTTTTCCGGTGATACCTACTGTAAAGCTTGAGTATCAAGCCAAACAAATCTCTACTTAAAAAATTAGCTAGAATCCTATTGTTTTATCCAGAAATTGAATTTGCGGTGTTAAGTTTAATTCTAAAGGAAATTAAAAGATTTTGTCAAAATAAATCGAAAAATTCCCTCCTTTCAAGGAAAATGGAAAATCTTGTCTCCATTGGGCGTATAATATAGTGAAATTCAAATCTCTGCTAAAAACAATAGGTAGAAATCTTTGTTTTACCCGAAAATTGAAATCCTAGAGGAAATTTAAAGATTCTGTCAAAATAAAAAGAAATTTTTTGTTCTGTCAAGAAAATCTTGTCTCCATTGGACAGATAACATAGTGGAATTTTAGATTTTAATTCACAGTTAAAATGTTATTGGGGGTAGAATCTCACTTGTTGATATTATGGTTAGTAGAAATTTCGCTTATTATTGATATTATGGACTCTGGAAAATTTGTAATGCTTAAAAAATAGATGTAGCATAGACATAAGCATGTGACTCATAGTTTTAATTAAACAATGTGATAATGTGAGTTGTACAATTGATATACCAATAATGAGACATATATGTTAAAAGATTTTCGCAAATCCATATTTCTAATATAAATAAATTGACAAAACTTAAAATCTTATTTGTCAGGTCCGTTTGGGAGGCCCTAATTATATGACCCTTATCTATGACCAAATGAGCTGTCCTTGCAGTCAATCAAATCAGCGTTGCTTTTCCAAATAGTATGCAGAATAAAAATAAAGTGGCATACCATGTCCTATCCGCATTTTTTGCATGATTTTAACCTTTTGAAGTTTGGAGCTCATGTTATTCAATGTAATTTACTTTTTTCAAGGCTAGAGTGGAGTAGCATGTTAAACGGTCTTTTTTTTTTATAGATGGGCGCTGCTATATCGATTGATAGAAAAGCTTAAAAGTAAATGGTCTTATGAAAAATAAATAACTTATATTCGGTTTAGATGAAAATAATATATAATATATATTTTCAAATATATGGGAAAAGTTGATGGAAGAAGAGACATTTGTAACTTAATAATTTGTATTAAATATTTATTTATTTAGAAAATAATTATTAGTTAAAGAAGTTTTCATTTTATTATATGATTTTGAATGTTGATTTTTATGTGAGTCTTATTGTGGAGTATCATTCTATTAGAAAAATTGTTCTTATCTATTATCTATTTATAAAATAATAAATATTTAAAAAGTTGGTGTCATTTAAATTAATTTATGTTTTACAATATGATTTTCAATATTGATTTTATGTGGGTTTTATTGCAGATTATCATTCCATTAGGAAAATTGTCCCCAATCTCCTTATACCTTGACATAATTAATCTTTTTATGTCTTTGCTCACACTCCTTCGAGCGACACAAGATTAATGGAAAAGGTTTAGTGATAATGAATTGTTGTAGTGGGATGGGATTATATATGTACATATTTTATAGTGTGAATTTGAGAAGTATATGCAGGAGAAGAATATTTCAAATATTTTATATTTAATTTTTCAATATAATAAAATGGATTTCAAAGTTTGAATAAATTGTATGTTTTCAAATTAGGGAAAAATATCTTTTAAAACAAAGTTTTCAATTTTAAGAGGCAAATACTTTTTTATTGATTCTTTTTTGTTTTGGAAATATAAAGTTTGGGGTGCATGAGAAATCACTTTTGTTGTATTATTTACCGTCACTTTTTTTTACTTACATCATGAAGTTGGTGTTGCATGCAAACCACCTTTCCCTTCTCTCTAGAGGTGGGAGAATTCATTTGGTTCGTTTCAATTCATATTTACTTTTTACATACATCTTTTGTTGAACAAAAAATACATTTAAAAAAAATATTTATTTAATAATTTTCTTAGTAGAGATGATTAAATGGCAAGTGCAATATCTATCTTACAAAAGAGATCAATTTTTATTTATTTTATTTATTTAGAAGTTTTTTTATTTCTCTTTTAAAAAATTAAGAATTATTTTATTTTATTTTATATATAACTTGTACTCTATAGATTTAAGTTGTTATTGAACTTTGATACATTGAGGAATCCATTATGGACTATAACATTTAAATATTATTATTTTTGATTGGTGTGTTATAATTATTACCTAATAACAATTCAGAGAATTATTTGAGTCCAAATGATTAAATTTGAATGTATCATTAAAAAATGTCATTTTTCAACTTTGATTTGTTTTCTTCACATTTAACCGGTTCATAAGTAAACTCATGCCATTAATATATAGTGCATTTTTACCTCTCTTGTAAATGTCACACTCAAATTATAATTTAGTTGTTAATTTTTTAATTCAGAGTTAATTGTATTGGAAAAATAAAATAAGAGTTTGAATTATTTCAAAATAATTTTGATTAAAAAGATTAACTAAAAAACCTTCTTTAATAGTTCACGTTTACCCCTCTTGTATTGAATTGGGTGGAAATATTAATTACAGTTTGGTTTATTGTGTTACATTTGGAGCATCCCCTCCTTCATTTGAAAAACACATATCCTACTAAAATTCTATTTTAATTTTTGAGACCAACCCATTTTCAAATGGCTATTTATGAAACATACAAATCCAACTTGTGTAGTTATCAAATAATCAAAAGAATTCCTGTTACAGTCATCTTCATATTGTTTGCTTCCCATTTAACTCCCCAAGTAATGGAAAACTTACAACCACCTACAGAAATTATCACTATCTCCACAGCTCCTCTGAGGGAAATGTTACAAAATCAAAACCTAATGCTTCTCCTTCCTTGACATCAAACTCAACTTCTCTTAATTGGGTTGGCATGTACCAGAGCAATATTGCATTTTTTGCTTAGAACATCATGAGAGGTTGTCACAACACTATTGAAGATGCTAAGAAGACATGTGAGGATGTATGTCATGTGTAGAACCATGAAGTCAAAATGGTGCAAAAGGCAGTCGAAAAATCCTACTTAATTACTTGCATAAGAAAAGCACTTGAGAGTAAGACTCTACAAGAAAGAAGCCAACTACTCACATTGGCTCCTACAAGGTTGTTGCATTTAATATACATGCATCAACTATATATTCAACACTTTGGATTCCTATCAAAGAAATGCACCCATTGTAGGCTAGGCATTAACAACATTTTAGCAAGAGATGAAACACAAAAGATATGTGTTGATTGATGAGATGAACTTCATAGGGCCAAAGTTGCTATTGAAAATAGATGCGAGACTATGTGAGGCCTTCCCACATCAACAATATCTACTTAATCCAATTGAAGGTCTTATTTTATTGTAAAAAAAATATTATGTTGTGAAACCATTTAGCATAGCATACCGATTTAAATAAAGTTCCATTTGTTCATATTCAAATCTTCTCACATCCCATCATCAATCAACTTTTGCTATAAATAGTTAGTGTGAAGAAAAAGAATTTACATTTCCTCGCGATTTTTCCCCTGCCCTTCAATATACTGCCAGAGTATATTCTGCTATCGGCGTAACCATTGCACCTCGTTGAGGTGCAAGCGCTAGTTATCATAACTCGTATATCTCTCATGCGCTTTCATAATATATATGAAAATATTTTGTTACGTCAAAATTTCTAACTTTTATCTTCGATATGATATGATTTCAACTTTTGCTGCCGTTGTCAAACTCTTATATTTTTTATTGGCCTGCACTTTTGATATGCGAACATTATTTTACATCTCTTTTTAATCGTTACTAATCGGCCATGTGCAGTTTCGAAGCCCAGCTAGTTAAGAAGGTGGTGAATGATGTGATTCAGACCTTGGACAACGTGCTGTTAGATGTTGCCAAGCACCCTGTCGGAATGGAAACCCTCACCCAGGATATCATTCAAAAATTTATACTCAATTCAGAGGGAGGTGTGTTTAAAGCTGGATTATCGGGTATTGGTGGTATTGGCAAGACCACACTTGCCAAAGCTGTGTATAATCAAGTTTCTCATAGATTTGACACTGCCTCCTTTGTGTTCAATGTCCGCGCCACTGTTGCAGACTCCATAGGCCTCACAAAATTGCAGAAAAAAATTCTTAAAGATTTATGCAACTATGGTGGAGAAGTCGACAGTGTCGATCAGGGCATATCTCTGTTCAGGGATCGTTTGAGAGGAAAAAGCGTGTTTCTTATTTTAGATGATGCGGATGCTGAGGTGCAATCAAATGCTTTGGTTGGGGATTGGCTGGGCCCTGGTAGCAGAGTTATTATTACATCCAGAGACAAACACATTCTCCGTGTTGCGGGGGTGTCATCGGAATGCATCCACGAGATGACTGGATTGCAGATAAATGAAAGTCTCCAGCTATTTAGTTGGCACGCCTTTCTGAGAGCATCTCCACCTCCCACTCACGAAGATCTGTCCAGAAGCATAGTAGAAGCTTGTAAGGGGCATCCTCTTTCACTGGAAGTGATTGGAGCCTTTTTGTATGATAAGCACAATGACACAGAGTGTTGGACGGAGACTGTTGGCAACATTACTCTCCGCCCAGACATTCACGAAAGACTCAAAATCAGTTACAGTGCTCTTAGTGAAGAGGAAAAAGAAATATTTCTCCACATCGCTTGTTTCTTCATCGGAGAACACAAAATGTTTCCACTTCTTTTCTGGAAATCTTTGTACAGGACGGTACACATAGCTATAAATAATCTTTCCCTGAAGTTACTCATAAAGATTGACGAAGGTGTGTTTGATATGCATGACCATTTGCGAGATATGGGGCGAAGCATCGCTGAAAAAGAAAGAGAACGACAGGCTACCCGACTATGGGAGGCAGCTCATTTTAGCACCATGTCCAATAACAACAATTTCTCTCGCCTTCGACTCAATGGAGGTAATTCACAAAGGCTTGAAACGTTGTACGGACCTGATCTTCGATTCCTTCACTTAAAGAATCTGCCCATTGGCGGTATCACGCGAGCCATGCTTCCTCCAAGTTTGATATGGTTAAGGTTGGAAGCATGCCAGAACCCATCTCGCTTCAGTCTTGTGCGCAACATTTGGCGCTTTATAATACGCAGGCCATTTCACTTCAGTCTTGAGGATAATATTTGGGATTTGAGGATAATGCAAGTAGACGACGATATTTCCAGCTTCCAATATTTACTTTCTAATATTCTCGGCAATCTGTCACGGTTACAGCATTTAGAGTTGAGAGGCTGTAGAAAATTAAATAAGCTCCCTCATACCATTGGTAACCTATCGCAGTTGCAGCATTTAGAGTTGAGAGGCTCTACAAAATTAAATAAGCTCCCTCATACCATTGGCAACCTATTGCAGCTGCAGTATTTAGACTTGGGAGAGTGTACAAATTTAAATAACCTCCCTGATACCATTGGCAACCTGTCACAGCTGCAGCATTTAAACTTGGCTTATTGTATGAAATTAAATAACCTCCCTGATACCATTGGCAACCTATTGCAGATGCAGCATTTAAACCTGTTAGGTACAAATTTAAATAACCTCCCTGATACCATTGGCAACCTATCATAGCTGCAGCATTTAAACTTGTTCCGTACAAATTTAAATAACCTCCCTGATACCATTGTGATATTTAAACTTGTTAAGTACAAATTTAAATAACCTCCCTGATACCATTGGCAACCTATCACAGCTGCAGCATTTAAACTTGGTTTATTGTAGGGAATTAAATAACCTCCCTGATACCATTGGCAACCTATCACAGCTGCAGCATTTAAACTTGGCTTATTGTGGGGAATTAAATAACCTCCCTGATACCATTGGCAACTTATCACAGCTGCAGCATTTAAACTTGGCTTATTGTATGAAATTAAATAACCTCCCTGATACCATTGGCAACTTATCACAGCTGCAACATTTAAACTTGGCTTATTGTACGAAATTAAATAACCTCCCTGATACCATTGGCAACCTATCACAGCTGCAGCATTTAGGCTTGAGAGAGTGTAGTAAATTAAATAACCTCCCTGATACCATTGGCAACCTATGACAGCTGCGACATTTAGGCTTGAGAGAGTGTAGTAAATTAAATAACCTCCCTGATACCATTGGCAACCTATCACAGCTGCAACATTTAGGCTTGAGAGAGTGTAGTAAATTAAATAACCTCCCTGATACCATTGGCAACCTATCACAGCTACAACATTTAGACTTGAGAGAGTGTACAAATTTAAATAACCTCCCTGATACCATTGGCAACCTATCATCCGAAACGGAAGTTGGAGGGCGAGGACGTGTTTACCGGCGGGCCCACAGTGAAAGAGAACGAGTGTTATTGTTGGTGGGAAAGAGAGATTGAAGGTGAGGTGGCTGCACGACAAATACGTGACTTTCGAGTAGTTTACAGTACGAGAATTAATATACGCTTTTTTTTCGGTGTGAATTTGACACTTTTGTGTTTGGTTGCTAGAAGTGTTCCGAGAGATGCGCTCAAGTTTGGAAGTTTGGAGATTAACCTTCACCACTTTTATGATCATCAGAGGTAAGCTCTCTTTAATTAGATTTAAGTAACTTTAATTAATATTTTCGTATTTTTATTTTTATTTTTATTTATTTTTATTAAAGTTATATGAATTAGTAGTTATATCTAAGATTGTTATCACATGATTAATAGGCACAAATATATTTTAGTTAATTTTAGTCTTTTTTTTTAATTATTTTTTATAAAGCTATATGAATTATTAATTACATTTAAGGATGTTATCACATGATTAATATACATAAATGTATATTGTCTTTTATCGTTAATAGGCACAAATATATTTTAGTTAATTTTAGTATTTTTTTAATATTTTAATTAATTTCTCTAAAGTTGTATGAATTAGTAATAACATCTAAGAGTGCTATCACATGGTTAATAGGTACAAATATATATTGTCTTTTATACTTTTTTCTAAAGTTATTATGTGTAATACTTGGTGGACAAGTCTATAAATTTTTGTGTCTATTGGCTACTTTATAGTACATTCAAATGGTATCATTTAAATAGTTTTGAAAATCAAAGAAATTATAAAACAATATTATTTTTGCTATTCACTTGTTAGAATTCATAGTTATAATTTTTTTCTCCATATACACATTGCTTGGTATATCATCACTTTTTGAATGCAATTGAAATTTTAATGCCTGTTTATTATCACAATTTAGTAGTATACAATAAGAACATTGTTTATAATATAAACATTGAATATAGAAAGGTTAACCAAGTCATGTGGATAATAAGACAACATGTATTATAAGAATATGAAACCACATTAAAGTAATGATTGTATCTCATAAGAGATAATATTATAATTAGTTTTGTGAACATAAAATCATATTAATAATTTTTTTTATAAAACTCTCACAATTAAACATGCATAAATTTTCAAGAGAAATTTTGAAGTAAATACAAAGACCACTACATTACTTTAATAACATCATGTTTATTTATCAACACCAATCACAAAACAAAAAAAAAATGTAGTAGATGTTTTCTTTGAGAGATAACTTAGAGATAGGAACACAAACCAATGCTCCTTATTCTTCCTTCTTGTTAACATTTGCATTTTCTATTTATCAAATCATTCAAATAAGAATGATGACAATATTATTGACTTGAGAGATTTAACTTTTATCCATGCCATCTTGGTAGGAATTTGCATATGATTATTTAATTCCATCTTGTTGTGTTTAAGTACATAATGAATATCTATAAATACAATCATGTAATAGTATCTTGCATGAAATGTGTATTATAATAGCAAGTGAAAGGGATGAAAAGCTAAAATTTCAATTTAAAACTTTGGGCTTTAGGAATTGTTCTTTCACTCATTAGGATTGACCTTAATCAATCTCAAGTTAGTCAAAAGTGGAAATTGTGGAAATAAAATTTTGATTTCAAGATGAAGAATTAATATCTAGGAATTAGTGTAAACATATGTAAAATATAAATGGATAGAGATGCACAAGTATGAGATTCCAAGCTAACTCTAACAAGAACATAACTTGGCAATATATATTATTACACTAAGATATCCCCATCAATGTAGGCACAATATTAAATTGGAATTAACAAAAATATGGTAATTTTACCATTAGAAGTAATACAAGGTTACTTGCAATCCATGACCAACAATTATCATAAAATTTATTCCATCTTTGAATGCCATTACTAATGCAATATTTTGAATATAAAATTAATTTGTGGTCCTTTAGTTTCATGTAATTGAATGGAGTTCAACTTGGGTTTTAACTAGTATACTATTCTATATTAAAATGACTACATACTTGAAAGTCAACACAAATGGTACATAGAATCACAAACAAATATTTGAAAACTCTAAAAAAGGTATTGATTATAGGGAAGACTTGGGTCAAGAATTTATAGAACTATTGAAAGAATCTGTGATTGAGATCCCACAAGCCCTGGATGATTTTATGAAGAGAAACCTAACACACACAAATGATAAATTACACAACAAAATATGTGAAACAATAATGGTTATTGATTATTGAATGAATACAATGAAGGATTGAATATCCTTATGCAGAATTAGGAAAACTCAACATGAGACCCTGAATGATGAAGTTCTGATTGAGAGAGGAGTGAGATAAAAAAAATCATGAATCAATGAAGCAAATTTATCTTGTGTGCAACACAAAGAACAAAACACATGATTGATTAAAATGCATAATTAATGCAATAACACTCACAATCAAAACTAATGACCCTTTCCTAAGTTTGCATTAAGTATTGGAGTAAATATTAATTAATTTACTCCAAAAAATATGTAGGATACATTGAGAAGAAACAATAGGAAAGAAATTGTAAGAGTAGAAAAATAGGGAAATTTCAACAAAAAAATGTTAAAAGTAAAACCAAAATCACCCTCCCTCTCCTCTCCCTACTAGTTAATGGTAGATAAAAACATTAAAAACAACCTACTCTAGTTTCTTGAGACATAATTTTCAAGATTTTATAGGATTGATGAATAGTACCTAGCCTCCTACAAATTGGTTCAAGAATTCAATGATTTAAATTGTAGAGGTGATAACTATTTTGATGTGAATTTATTCTTTCATTATAGCGGTTACAAATTCCATTAAAGAAAAATGATAAATAGCATATTTGAATGCCATGTATTTTTGTTTTCAATGGAATGTCATATTTGTACCATCAATCTTTTTTTGCTTTATATAAAAAAAATTAAAAAATATCTTTATACTAACAAAATTTCTTTGGTTACAATGAAAGTTAACTATATAGTGGTGTATTTTTTGTCATTGTTATTTTTTTGATAATATAAGCAACATTTACAGGGTGTTTTACCCTTAACAAAAAACACCACAAGGGCATAAGTTCAATAATACATGATTAAAAAAAAATGACAATAGAAACAACAAAAAAATCAAACTAACAATAGACACAAAAATACCACCTGAAGGGAGCAGGTAGGGGATAACCCCCAAACCCCTACTTAAATATGTTTCCCCATTCCTCCATGAGGAATTTGAAAACATCTTTCTTCTTCTTTTTTAACTAGAGTTGGGATCAATTTTTGGCTCTTGATTCTTTATCTCCTCCCGCAACGCAAATGTGAGAGTAACGTCAGATTGATGAATCACCTTGATAGTGAAGCAGGTATGATGATTAAAATTCCTTTTCCAGAGTGCTAACATGCACTAGTAGAACCTTGTGATAATCACTAGTACCATGGATAGATTTTTCATCCTCCTCCTTCCCCAAATGATGAGTGGATGAGTCTAGGGTGAAGTCCTCCATAATCATCTTGTTGAGCTCAAGGAAGTGACTAGGGCCATCTATATTGTAATATGCACCCTCCATAGTATTTTCAATGTTATCCTACTTCTTTTTATCATGTTTAAAGTTTCTCAAGATTTCATCAATTAAGAACCTAAGCTTTTGTTTACTAGCTAGTCTAATAGATGTCCTTACACTATCTAGTTCCACACTAGCTTCTATTTGAAAAAAAAGAACAAACAACTAAGAGGGTGGGTGAATCAATTGTCATAGAATATTCAAACTTATAAAACTTTACTTAACTTATTCTCAGATCTGATGAATAAAAATTAAAGTATAAGCAATTGACACATCAAAAACACACACAACACCAAGATTTTTTATGTGAAAACCCTGTTAGGGGAAAAACCACACTGGAGGTCAGTCCACAAGATTATACCCTGTTAAAATTATAATGAGAAATAAATGGGAATGCACATGCATTCAGGCACACTGCCTAGAGTTCACTGCCCAAAGAAGACACATTGTCTTATAGAAATATTCAGATTAGATCCACAGGATATTGAACTGAGAAAATAGCTATCATTGGTATGAGTTTTTCACAGTCCATTGAAGATAGATAATATGCTTTTGGATTTAGCTGTGTATATTTTTTCATCAAAAGCCTGATTATAGTTCTAGTTAAGCAAATAATCACTTCTACACACTTCGCTCGATCTTCTTCACACTCTACTCTGTATTTGAATGACTAGAACATTATTCGCACACTTGCACTTTCTCTGGCACTTTTTTGCACTTAACTTCATTCAAAAAAATTCTCTTATATATCTACTACATGGAATTACATCAACAACTTGTCGGCCAAAATAAAATATGAAAATATAAAACATGTACACAATGTCCGTACAAATTAACAAATAAATTTTCAATGTGAATCAAACACTGTCAGCCACAACATAATGAAGACCTAAAATAATATCTTGGAACACACAACTCCTCCAAAAATTATTCCTTGAAGTTCTGCAACATGCTATGATCACTATGTCAGCCGAGAACATGAAAAACCCAAACCCGCAAAGGAAAAGTCACTAATCACGAGCATACCGATCAATGCAGATGTGCAACGAAGATAGAGCATGATTTAGGAACATCCATGAGCATCAAAAATCATCAAATAATCATTTGCAACAACTGAACTCACTAGAATCACATCAACTTCAATCAGGAACACTGACTGAAGCCACAAAAAAATTGTTAGAACACAATATTCATAACACAATCAAATCTTCATGTGGATCTCTGAAAATTTTGGTGGATAAAATATATATGCTTAACAATAAAAAATTTAGTCCATAATGTCTGATCATTGACATATTGAGCTAGGCACCATCATGAACTTCGTTGTACCTTTGTCAACTTGCAACTTCTTCTTCAACAATTTTCTCAATATCCTTGACATATACAACCTTCAAATGCATCAATGCTAATAGTGTTCACATCAATGACAACCACATATCAACAAAACAACCACAACATCTAAAAATCTCCCCCTTTGGCATTGATGGCAACACGTGATGTGAAAAAAATCATCAACACAATTCTCAATCAACACTTACTCCCCCTTAGATTCTGACTCTTTTCTCTCCACAATTCTTCCACATGAATCTTCTCCTCATACTATTTTCACATGAATTTTCTCCCCCTTTGACATAAATGGCATAGATAAGAATTATATTTTCTCCATACAAGCTCTGAACCACATATATGCACATTTGACTACTCCCCTTGAGTAGTAGCCACATAGACATCAATCTGAAGGAAGATATAGCTATGAAGTACATGGAATGATGCATGAAAATGCATCACTAGTTCTCATCAAGAGAGGTAATCACCCCTAGCATCCCTCTAAGATACTCAAAAGTATCCTTAGGCAACAACTTGGTAAATATGTCTACAATTTGTTCCTTTGTAGGCACATACTCCAATCTGACTTCCTTTTCACTTACTTTCTCCCTCAAAAAGTGAAACTTGATTGATATATGCTTGGTCTTTGAGTGTAGCACTGGATTCTTCAAAATATTTATTGCACTTGAATTGTCACAGTATATGGCAATAGGCTCATCATACAATACTCTAGGATGATATCTTTCAACATTTGTTTCATCCATAGCACTTAAGTACAATTGTTGGTGACAACAATATATTCTGCCTCAGTAGTAGATAAGGGAATGAAATTATGCTTTTTAATTAACCAAGACACAAGCTTCTTCCCCAAGAAGAATGCACCACCACTAGTACTTTTCTTGTCATCCACATCTCCTACCCAATCTGCATCAGTAAAGGCACTTAAGGTAAGCTCATCATCTTTAGGATACTAAAGGCCAAAATCAACTATCCCTTTCAAGTATTTGAAAATTCTCTTTACAATAGTTGCATGAGATTCTTTTGAATCAACTTGATATCTAGTAACCATACATACAACATTCATGATATCTGGTCTTTTTTTAGTTAAGTAGAGAAATCTACCAATCATTGATCTATATCTAGTCTGATTTTCCTTAGAAGAATCATCATTTTGTGTTAACTTGAATCCGGGTACGATGGGTGTACCAACAAGCTTTGAATCTTCCATGCCAAACATCTTCAATAATTCTCTAACATATTTGGACTGAGATATAGAAATTCTATTATCTAACTGAGTGATTTGCAATCCCAGAAAGAATTTCATCTCTCCAATCATAGACATTTCAAATTCACTTTTCATTTCATTAGTAAATTTCATACATAAATCATCATGACCTCTAAAATTGATTTCATCGATAGAGAATTCAATAATCAGCTCTTGATTATGATCAATCTTAAAATACAGATTATAGTGAGCAGTACCTTTATTGAATCCAAGCTTCAAAAAATATTTATCTAGTCTAGCATACCAGACTATAGGGGATTGCTTGAGTCCATACAAAGCTTTCTTCAATCAGAAAACCATGTTTCCCTTATCAGTTAGTTGAAATCCATTTGGTTGCTCAACATATACTTCTTCTAGCTCACCATTCAGAAATGTTGACTTCACATCCATTTGATAAACTTTGTAGTTCTTATAAGTAGCATAAGAAAGAAATAATCTTATAGCTTCAATTCTAGGAACAGGGGAAAAGGTTTCTTCAAAATCAATACCTTCCATTAGTGAATACCCTTTACATACCAGTCTTGCTTTATTTCTAACCACTTCACCTTGTTCATTCAGCATATTCCGAAAGACCCATTTAGTTCCAATCACATTTTTATCTTTAGGTATGGGAACAAGAATCCATGTATCATTCTTTTCAATCTGCACCAGTTCTTCCTTCATTGCTTCCATCCAGTGTTCATCTTTACATGATTCATTGACATTGTTAGGCTCAGTCTTGGAAATCAAACAATACTCTTTTGCAATTCTTCTTCTAGTCTACACAACTTTTTTTTTTATCACCAATGATCTGATCTTCAAAATGATTTAGCTTTACATACCTCAGAACTTTAGGATTTTCTCAAACTTCTAGTTCTTTTGTCCTCTCTTTTGCACTTCCACTAGCCTCTCCTTCTTGACTTTCTTGATTCACCAGAACAATTTGAACTTGATTATGTTTCTAAGCATTCTTCCCTTTATCTGTACTATCATGTTGGTCATCTGAATCATATCCATAGTATCTAGATGATCTAGTAGTGTCCTCATCCACTCTAACATTTGCACTTTCAACCATTTTCATCAATCTTCTATTATAGCACCGGTAGGCCTTGCTTTTAGTAGAGTAACTCAAAAAGATTCCTTCATTGCTCCTAGCATAAAACTTTCCTATATCTTCATCTCTCTTGATATAACACTTACTTCCAAAGATCTTGATATTTAATAGTAGGTTTATAACCAAAGCACAACTTAAAAGGAGTCTTACCAGAATTACCATTGAAATTTACTCGGTTAAGAGTGTACACAACAATACTTACAACTTCTCTCCAATAGATATGAGGCACATTTCCTTCCAACATCATAGTTCTAGCAACATCTAGAATTGTTTTTTTCTTTCTCTCTACAATTCCATTTTGTTGAGGGGTCTGTGGAGCAGATAATTGTCTCTTGATTCCATGCTCTTCACAGAAATAATTGAACTCCCAGGAAGTGAACTCACCACCTCTGTCTAATCTTAGGAATTTAATCTTCATACCTATCTCATTCTCAGCCATAACTTTGAAACTTCTCTAATGCTTCAAATTTTTCTCTTAAGAAAGCAACCCATATCATCCTAGAATAATCATCAATAAGTAACATAAATTACCTTTCTCCTTATAGACTTCTAACTCTAGAGGGACCACACAAATCAGTATGCACCAACTCCAATACTCCATTTGAATGATGTTTTCTGCTATGAAAGGAAACTGTAGTCTACTTTCCCATTTGACATTCCTTGTGTATGGTGTTAGTAGGCTTTACTATCTTAGGAAGATCTCTAACTGCTTGAGTGGAGCTTACCTTGACAATGTTGTCAGAATTCACATGACACAGCCTCCTATGCCATAACCAGCTTTCATCAACTTGAGCAATTAAACAACTTTCACTAGCAACACTCAGGTGAAAGATATTACCTCATCTTTGTAACTGAAGCAATTACATTTCCAAAACTTCATAGTATCCTGCACTTTCCATCTTTGAACTAAATATTATATCCCTTTTCGACCATCTATCCAACACTTAACAGATTATGCTTCAAGCCTTCTACATAAAGGACATCATCAGTATTATGTTTACCACCAAGAGAAATAGATCCTCTGCCACGAATCACATCATTGTTATCTCCAAATCTTACAACACCACCATCATATTTCTTGAAACTTATAAATTTTCTTTTGTCACCAATCATATGATGTGAGCATCCGCTATCAATCACCCACTCATCTTTTTCTTCAATTCTAGCTGCAATAGATTTCTCAACATTGTCATTACTAGTAGATTCAGTAGAAACCAAACCATTTTCCTTGATAGCAATGAAAACTCACTCATCCTCATTTTCATCCTCTTTATCAAATTCTTCATCTGTCACACCTTCTTCAACATAGTAACATTTCTTTTGAAATATAGGCTTGTTAGGTTTGGACCTGGGAACTCTTTCAAGACACCTTGAAGCAAAATGTCCTATCTTATAGCAAGAGAAACATTTAATAGGAAACTTTCCTTTATACTTTCCTTGTCCTTTGGCTTCTCTTTTCACAATCAGTGCTTCCAACTCTTCTACCTCTCTTTCTTCATCTTCAATCTATTTCATCTCTTGCTCATATTTGAACACCTTTCTAGAACTTTCTCCTAGACCATATCTTTGCTTGTCTCTTCCAGCTACAGTAGCTTTAAATGAAGATCTAGTCTTTAGAATGGAATCACCAAACTCACTCAACTCAAAGGTAATAATCTTACCAATCAACATATCTCTTGTTACATTTGTCACTGTTCTAATCTCTTCAATAGCAACAACTTTAACTTTATATGCAACAAGAAATGATCTAAGTACTTTAGCTACAATCTTTGATTCATCCAAGGATCCATCGACACATCTAATACTCATCACAAGTTCATTTAATATTTGCATAAAAGAAGAAATGTTCTCATCTTCACCCATTTTCAAAGATGCATACTTGCCTTTCAGAATCTCTAGATTAGCAACCTTCACATGTGCATCTCCTTCATACACAGTTTCCATCTTCTTCCAGATCTCATAAGTTGTTTCTAGATCCATCACATTTTTCATCTCCAAATCCGTCAAAGCACCCAACAATGCTTCTCTAGCCCTGATATTATATTTAGCTTCTTTAATCTCATCAGGAGTAAAAGGACCATTATGTGGAATAACATACCTATTCTTTGTAATCTTCTAGAAGGATTCACCAAGGCATCTCATATGACACTCCATTCTAGCCTTCCACAGAGTATAGTTTGTTCCATCGAATCTTGGACTATCCTTCTTGTATGATGCCATCCTGGATCACCTCAAGCTATTGAACTTCTTCCAAGGAATCGGCTCTGATACCAATTCTTGGAAAAACAAGAACAAAAAATAGAGGGGGGGTGAATCAGTTGTTATAGAATATTCAAACTTATAAAACTTTACTTAATTAACTTATTCTAAAATTTGATGAATGAACATTAAATCATAAGCAATCAACACATAAAAAACACAAACAACACCAAGATATTTTACGTGGAAAATTTGTTAGGCAAAAAATCATGGTGGAGTTTAGTCCACAAGATTATACCCTGTTAAAAGTACAAAGAGAAATAAATGGGAATGCACATGCATTCAGGCACACTACCTAGAACTCATTGCTCAAATACAAGAGGGCTCACTGCCCAAAGAAGACACACTATCTTACAAAAATATTCAAATTAGATTTGCAGTGTATCGAACTGAGAAAATAGCTTCTACAAAAGCCTGATTACAGTTCTAGTTAAGCACATAAACACTTCTACACACTTCACTTGATCTTCTTCACACTCTACTCTACATTTGAATGATTAGAACATTATTCGCACACTTGCACTTTCTTTCACACTTTTTCAAACTTAACTTTGCTCAAACAATCACTCTTATATATTTGCTACATGGAATTACATCAACAACTTGTTGGCCAAAATAAAATATGAAAATATAAAACATGTACACAATGTCGGCCCAAATTAACAAATAAATTTTTAATGCAAATCAAACACCATTGGCCACAACATAATGAAGATCTAAAATAATATCCTTGAATACACAAATCCTCCAAAAAATATTCCTCGAAGATCCACAACACACTATGATCACTATGTCAACCAAGAACATGAAAAACCTGAATATGCAACTTTAGTAAAAATCACTGATCATGAGCACACCGATCAATGCAGACGTGCAACAAAGATAAAGCATGATCTAGGAACATCCATGATCATCATGAATCATTAGAGAATCATCTGCAACAGCTGAACTCGCTAGAATCACATCAACTTTAATCAAGAACACTAACTGAAGCCACAAAAAACTATCAGAACATTGTTCATAACATGATCAAATCTTCATGCAGATCTCTGAAACTTTCAATGGATAAACTAGATACACTCAACAATAAACCCTTTAGTCCACAATGTTTTATCATCAACATATTGAGCTAGGCGCCATCATGAACTTCAGTGTACCTCTTTCAACCTACAACTTCTTCAACAATTTTCGCAATATCCTTCGCATATACAACCTTCAAATGCATCAATGCTAATAGTGTTGATATCAATGAAAACCACATATCAATAACACAACCACAACATCCAACAAATTCAAGTTTAAGGGCAATTGTGGCATCTTCATCACTAGTGACATTTGTATTAACATCCACTTCCTCATCCTATGAAGTAGGTTCTTCAACATAAAAGGAGATAGAATTTTTCTTTTTCAAATCTGGGTTAGTCTTTGCCACATGTTTACCAACCTTTTTGACAGAGATGTTCTTTAATTCACACAACCTAGCTACAAAATTTCTCTTAGTGTGTATAGGGTTATTTTTACTTTTCTTCTTTTTACCTAGTAGTTTGGGGTTGGTGTCAGAGGTGGGTTGGCTAGCAAGAAGATTGAGTTTGCGCTTGGACCCAAATTTAATAACAATGGAGGATTTTGGTGGGTTTCATCAAGGGGATTTAACTCAGGCTCCTCATTGGAAAGGGTCATACAAATGGGCTTCAGGGGATATAGTGCAAGGTGGAAGTGATACAACCTGAGGATTATTCCTTGGTGTAGAGGGATAGGAGTTTTCTTAGGATTTCTAGTGGTGAGCTCAACAACCTCCTTTACCTAGAGTTCCAAGGAGGAAAGGAGAAAAAAAGGAAAGCTTATGATAAAGTGATGCCTAAAGTGGTTTAGGAGCATGTGGCAGTGGTAGAAACACTTATATCTACCCTCAAGAGTAATGCATTCCATAAGCACAAGACAAACTTGGTCCCATGGCACAAAAATCTTTCTTTTGTCATAGCTCGCATGCAACTTGATGGGTTGTTCATTTTCCTTGAAGAATTGTTGCATGCCAACTATTTCTTGGACCTTAGTGTGCTCCTTCAACTTTTTCTGACTACAAGAGAGCCTGGTCACCTTGCCAATAACCTTCTCACTAACTTCAAAGGATATATCCCCCATTTTAACTTGTTGATTGCACCAACCATTTACAAATTGGATTGAGAAGTTTTCATTGTGGCCATTAAGACTTTCCATGAGAGGGGCCAGAACACCCTGAATACATATATGCCACACTAGGGCATCTATATAGAATTCATCACATGAACCCGACTTAGTCCTAACCTTGTCCCCACCTAATGTTAACTTTGTTGCTAATGCTCCTTAGCTAAATCATCTAAAAATCTTTTTTTATTTTTAAAATTTTATCATTGTGAGGGCTATGTCAAGTACAAAGACATTTTTTATTAGGACATGAGAAAATTATTCCGTATCATTATTTTATTATGAAATATAAATTATGGAAATGATAAATTTATTCCAAGTCTACTCTCACAGAGTAATGCTAGTAGAGAAAGTTCATATTTTTGAAGGAATATATGCTTGATCATTTTCCACTTGTTTATGATTTGTTTCTTAATGAAAACTCAAAAATTTCCTTATGGTACGTACAATTTTTTTTAAATATTCTTTTAAAAACTTTGATTGAATAAGTGGTATAAACATTCAATACTAATTTTTCATTCAAAAATCTTCCAAAACAAAAGTGCAATGTGAAAAAGGAAATTGCCCACATACAAGGACATTAAATCTTAGGAGAAAATAGGCACAAGGAATACACATTTTAAGTTAACACTATAAAAAATAGGAACTACACTCATAGTGAATAAAATATGCAATGTAGTACTATAAAAATAATGGTAGGAACTCTACTTCTAATGACTAATATGAACCCCATTTTATACAAAAAATCTACAATTATTGAAGGAGATTAGAAAGGATATTGTCATGTCACTTGATCATTAAATTATTTCTTGGTATTATTATGGTGATCAATTTGGATTAGACAACCCAAAAGTTATTATGAATTTATTCATCTATAAATATGTGCTCCTTATTTGGGTTCTTAGGATTTGGGGATCCTCCAATTCCCAAGATTTGGTTCTCTTTGGGGAATTAGTTAGTTTTTCTATTTCATTTATATTTTAGGATTGGTTACCAATAAAAATTTCCATAAATTTTCATTTGTATTTTTGGGATCTTGTAATAGGAGATAATAAATTTTTATAGCATTGTCTTCTTGTTAAATTCCCTTGTAGTTGCATTCACCATTTTTAACTTAAAACAAAATGTTATAAATGTTCTATGTGATTTTGATCCACCAATAAAATTATATTTTTACATTACTAACATAATTTCCTTATGGCTACTTGGAGAGGTATTAAGAGGCTAAAAGATCTGGGTTTTGACCATGTCTTGGTTGAGGGTGATTTGGAATTTATTGTGGATTGTCTAAACAGCTTGTCTGAGCCCCCTTGGAACTTTAGTAGTCTTATTTTGGACTCTAAATAAGTGCTCTCTTCTATGGAAGTTTTTTCAATTTTCCATATCTTTTGAGAAGGGAATAACCCTATTAATGCAATCTCCAACATGGGGTTCTCCTTTCCCCATTGGCAATTCTTGAGATTTGAGAATATTCTAACTCATATCAAGGACTAGTTGGCTAAGGACAAAATGGGTGGGGGTCCTTTTAACCTTTGATGATGTTGATCTATGCCTTGTTAAATGTGGGTCTCTCTATTGCTATGGCCGGGCTATTGGTCTCCAATCCAATTTTGATTTCAAATTTGAATCATAACATACATTGTATGATGTGTTGTAAAAGATAGCATAACCTAATTTAAAATTTAAATTTGAATCCCAATATTCTCAAGATGATCTGTAGAAAAAGGTCAAATTTTGCTGAAAGTACTTATGGTGGTGGTTTGGTCGCAACCCACGTGGTTTGGGTATTAGAGGCTTGTTTGTATACCTAGTGGGATTTTTTGGGTCCATCTCAAGGGGTGAGGTGTAATAATTGTGGAAGGAAGGATGACTTTGACATGGGGTACATGATGTTAGCCTTGGCAGAGTTCATTACCTCATATACCTTTGTGACTTGGTGCTACCATTTCCATGATTTGACATTGACGAGGAATTTAATTGGAAAGTATCCCATGCCTTGGGATTTTTCTAGTTATTATGTTTTGAATAAATTCCTTTTAGACTTATACTATAATTTATTTCTTCCTTGAGATGAATTATTTTTTCAAGGATGTGATTTTTGATGGAAGGCTGAATGACGTGATGATAGATCCTCTCTCCCTTGAAGCCAATGATTTGAGGCATAATTCAATCATGACAGATAATCCCAGTATCTTCTCATCATTGTGCCCTCATGTGTTTCCTAAGCCATAATCTTTCAAACATCCTTTCAATTGGAGTTTAGGCTTCTATTTTTTCTTCTTTTCATCATTATTGATTATAGCATCTCCTCTCACAAAAATTATGGGTATATGAATTGGGATGCTAAAATTTGGTAGAATTTTATCCACCCTCCAACTTACTTCATGGATCCTATTAGACCTTTCTGGAAACTATGTGATGATTGCAGCCTGCTTGTGGAGGTCTTCTTTACTATCTTCCTATCAAACTGGGGCATCAACTATATTATTGCTTCTTTTATTATTATTTCACCCACTAATTTGACTATTGAGAAAGTTAATTTTTCTTTCTTCTACCACCATGACTGTAACTCGATGGGGGTCCCAGGAAAAGGTCTAAGCTGTTATCCTGTCTGCCTTTATGATAGAACAATTGATCTATGGAAGCTCTTCAAGGAGGATGGAACATTCTTTATAGTGATGTGTGGTTATAATGAGAACATTACTACTAAATTTTACAATTCCTAGAGAGAGGATAGAGTTTAGATGGGAAGTATAGAGTGTGAAGTGTCCCTTAGGTTGATTGAGGTTGTGATAGGTCTTTAGTACACTGGCCTTTAAGAGTTTCCAAAAAAATTAATGGCAATGATCAGGGTTCATGGGAAGATTCCTTGAAGGTGATGAGAAGCTAATGAGAATCCAAATTAGTTATGATAGAGAACACCTCTCGGTTCCTTATGGGGTTGTTAGTGTTCATATCATGAAGTATTTCACTCTTGAAGGGCACTTTACCACTATCCATGGGTACAATTTTCCCTTTGTATTTCATATATGTAGGAATGAGAAAATTAACATACCTTTCTTTCTATTTTCGTCTTTAAAACAATGTAAAGCTAAGAGCAACTCACCCTCTCTCCACTAGGGTTTGATCCAGTGTCTTTGTAATTATGTTGCTACTATTGCCCCCCTATTCGGACCTTCTGGTAGTATCCCTACTATTTTGTTGCACCTATTTCTCATGTAGAACCTCTCCCCAACCCTTCTTTGGCTATTTATTTTGGTGAGGGTCCCTACTCTATGAGACTTCTCACAAAAAACCCCTTGGTGTTCCTTCCAATTTTAAACAATTTTCAATTAAGCACCTTCTTACCAAGGGAAACCCTACTTATCTAAATAAGAAAGGAAAAAAGACTTGTATTAACCCACTAGGTAACTCTGACACTAAAAGGAAGGCTTGTGATAGTCTTGATCCTAAAATTGCAAAAGAAGTCACCATTGAATTTAGAGATGAGGAGGAGCATGGAAATTTGGATGATTCTAGCATTGGGAGGGGTGAGATATGATCGACTAGGTTTACTATCTAGTCTTCCAAAGGGAACAAACTTTGGTTTGAAGAGCCTAGGGATGGCCCTAAAGAGGAAAATTTGTCTCCAATTAATATGAGTAAAAAGGATCTCTCCATTGTGTTGGGATAAGATCTCTCATATGATTTTGCAAGTAGTGAACATGATAAAGAAATGGTTGGTGAAGACTAACCAATGGTCAAAGATTCAAAGGATGAGGAAGAGGAAGGGCTTCAAAATATTGAACGTGAAATTGAGGAGGTGGCTAGGGATGTCATGAAGGGGATGAATGTTCAGCCTATGGAGAAAAAGAGTGGGGCGATGCAGGATGATGTTAGACCCTTGGAGGCCTAGATGCTTCTCAAATCCGTTAACCTTAGTACAATCTATAATTTTTCTCTCAAAAAAGCTCCCATAAAAGTTGGGAAATTATATATACCTATTTTTCCTCCATAAAGTGGAAAGAAAATAACAAATTTAGGTAATTCCTTCATCAATTTTTTTTATCTATTAAATCATATCATATCAGTTAACAATATAAAAATGGATAGACAGACACATGAAATACTATTTAAAATATTTAGCTAACAAAATGTTAATACATAATGATAAATTAATATTTTGGATCATATAAACTTAATAAATAGCCCTTAATCAAAAGGGAAGTAACTAATATCATTTAGAACATCCATTAATCTGATTTATCTTTTACTTTATTAACTCATATTCTATTTCTTGATTCTAATTAATTAACATTGACACATGCACCCATTTTCCTACTCTTTAACCCTTTGTTTCACATTCCTATGTGAAAAATATCTATCATCTACATCTAGCACATTATGTTATTGTCTCCTACAATCTACATATATATTACCTCTTATTGAAATGATCATCCTAAAATTCATATATTAACATATAATAATATAATGTATTGATTAAAATTTATAAAAATTCATATATTAACATACAAAAATATAATGTATTGATTGAAATTTATATTATAATAGATCCAATGAGATTGATTCTAATTGAGAACAACACAACAATATTAGAGAATGAAAAATTTGTTTTAGAAAATAGATTATTTGTATGTAATTATAATAATTTTTAATTATTATTCAAAATATTTTATTAAAAGATTGAAAAGATATAAAAATTTTATCTATAAAAATTTCATAAAATCATTTTATTAAAAAAAGTATTTTATTTTTTCTAACATTTAGTCATAAATTTTATTTTCATTTTTATTAAAATTAAAATTTTATTTGTATGTTTAAATATTTTTATAATTAATTATTAAATCTTGTGTAATATTTATACTTCTATTCAATTCTCTTTAGGATTTTTAATTATAATTATTTTAAGATGGTTCTACAACTTCCTAGGAGGTGTGTGCAAATTTATACTTTAGAAACATATAAATAAAATAAAACATTTTTAAAAGAGTTATAAAGTAAAATAAAATAATTATTTAGAAATAGTATTATTTTAAAAATTAAATTTATAAAATAGTTCTTAAGTAAATAAAATTGTTCTAATTTAGTAAAATGAAATAACTCTTTAATTAAATACAAATAGTTCTTCAAAAAAAAATAAAACAATTCTAAAGTGAATTAAATAACTCCAAATTAGATTTCTCTCATATTTATACTAGTTATTTAATTTGAAACTTTAATCTCATATTAAAATGTCAAAAACATAATTAGTAGGCAACATGGAAGCATTAAAAATCATGTGAAAGAATGCAAATGCTAGTTGTACTATTGATATTTGAAAATCATCATTATCAATATTATTTTAAACCATAATCATTATGATATATAAGATTAATTAGGAGGGGAATACCATTATTTAAGAAACATGATATGGCAGTCTCAAAGAGGATTATATTTTTCAATTAATTGATAAAATTTCAAAGTCATATTATTGTTTCTCCTTTTTCTATTATATTTTTGAGTTTGATAAAAAAAAAATCAATAGAAATGTAAATTTTAATGCAATAAATGTAAAATTACTAGCCTATTAGTATATGTTTGTAAGATCTTTTAGCTTTTGGCCACTACATATCAACCTTTTAAAAGATACTTGCAAAATTTTCATAATAAGTTTATCAATTTGCAGGAGATACTTCTAAAAGATGTGTAGAGACCCAAAACAACTACATATGAGATCTCCTAGCATATAGACATGTCCCATATAGGTCTCCAAGATAGAGATGTCTAATATAAAAGATGAATACCAACGATCAAGACAAGAGCCTCGTAATAATTATGATAGAAAATATTGAATTAATTTTGAAATGTTATTTATAGTTGTATTATTTAATTTTTAATTAGATTAATTATTTAATTGTTGAAGAATATATGACAACTAGACATTCATACCTTCCAACAATTTTTTAAATATAACTATTTAATTTAAATTTTTTATTTCAAATTGACAATGTAATAAATATGTGTTTTTTTAAAAAACCATTTAACATTTCAACCTAAAATCATTCTAACTTTTTATTTATTTTTATAAATTGTAAACTAGATATTGCACCAAAAAATATGGTGTTAAATCATCTAAATGTACACAATATGGGCCAAATATGAGCATGTATGGATACATCTTAGAAACATTATTGTATTCATATATGGTATCTTATAGGTGGATACATTCATCCAAACAAGGAAAGGGAAGTATTGAGTCAATTAAATAAATAAACAAATCTATGTTAGTCACCCATCTACTAGTATTCATAGAAATTAACAAACTATTGTATCCTACATTAATCATTGATTTTTAGCATGTTAAAATCACTTGAGTCCCCCTATATTCAATCACCTTTCATTGTTAGTTACCCCTCTTCTATTACTACATGTTATTGGTTTTGGTTTCGGGGAATTATTTTATTACAAGATAGGGCAATGCTTATAAGACCACAAAAAATAGGTTTCTCTTAAGCCAAGCTTACTTTTTAGGTTCATTGTATGTCTCCTAAGTAGACCACAAGGAATTAAAATCCCTAGCTTCTTGTATCACTACATAAAACCTATTCTACTAGGTATTGTAGGGCATGCAGACTATCTCTAGAGTAGCTTCTCTTCCACCCAAATATCTAGTACAAGCATCACTATGTGTCACCATGAACAAGGTAGTCTTTCTTCAAGATATAAAATTTCATCCCTCTCAACTAGATCTCTACGATTTTATTTAAGCTTCCTCCAAGAGGGCACCCTCCTAGCCTAAGTTTGGACCCTTAAGGCATGTGCATCTATTGATTTCTCTAAAATAGCTAGTTGTCTTATCACTGCTTTTGTGACCTACAACAATGATTATTATGATGGTGTTGATGAGGTAAATGTTCCTACAAGGGATGTGATATATTAACTCACTATAAAAACTAAACTAAATACACTACTATAATTACTTCCACCAACAATATAGAAAAATAAACCTAAAACTATTCTAGCCAACATGCAGACACACATTTATTATTATTTTTTCAATCAAAGAAATACATTAATATTGAACCTAATAACATGATATTCCTTGTTGGGCACTCCCAGCATACAAACTCTATATTGATTGGTTGATTGAGATTTAGCTGTGTTTGATGATTCTAGTGCACTTTGCGACTTGCAAGTCTAAATTTAATTTTCACAAATTTGTTGTCAAGATTTTTTTCCCTAAGATGAAAATTTCACCCTTGAAGGGTTTTATCTCTAGTGCACCCAATTGGTGTAGTAGTGCCACTAGAACTAAAATGAGGGGTGTTTTTTTTTTAATTTTCCAAAAGTGCCCTCACTTATGCCTTATGTTTTGTTGTATGACCCACCTTTTATAATCATTCACAATTAGTCCTCAATCAGTGGCAATTTCAAATACTTAACCTCCTTAATTACTAGCAATTCCAGTAGTTGACTAACTACACATCCACCTTTATTCCAATTCTAAGTAAATAGAAAATTGTTGCAAATAGGTGTGATTCCACACACATAATGCCTTATTCTAATATGAAAATATATTACTAATAGACCTACTTACCACTCAATTGGAGGAAACTAAGACAACTACTTCATAACTAAAGACTCAATTAATGATATCAAATTTCCATAATCCATATTGTATATTGTTCAATGATTTATGGATTTGATTGTGTAGATTTTTTCATCAACATTTCGGATCACACTCCATGATCCATAATCGAGATGAATCAAGAGAGAAAAATGAGAAAATCATTAGAGCACTTAGTCCTAAACATTACCTTATTTTAAACATAAAAATTTCTAACTGAACAATTAGTCCTATCTAATTATAGATAGAGCACTTAGTATTGTGGGGTGAAAGGAGACATGGCTAGATTTGGAAGATCACTTGAAAAGGGTCAATGAACTTGAAATCAACATGGAAGAGATTAGGAATCCAAAGTTGTAGGCTCAAAGTGATTTCAAATGTTGAGAAAGTGACCTACTAAATAATTGATAAGTTGGTTCTTACAACTTTCTACTTTCAATTTATGTTGGTATGTGTTTGTTAGATTTATGCTTTTATAGGTGTGGTTGTTTTTTTGGAAACATAATTAAGGAAATTTACCTCAATTTATGAAGACTATTGTAAATTATTAACATGTAACTAGTTTATGTCTAGTCTCTCAAATTCTTGGTGCAAGCCTATAAGGCATCTTGTTTAATATAATTTGATACATTTATCTAGATTTGAATTAAAAAATAAGTTGTACTACAACTCAAAGGACATCCCAAGCATTGGAAAAATATACTACTTAAAGGAACAAGCCCATGTTTTATATAGTGCAACAAAAAAAATTGCAAACATTTTCATTCATGGAAACTTGTACTTCATGTAAGTATCAAATATTTGTAGTTGAATATTCCTTGACCATAAAATATTATGGTGGGTAGTTTTATATTACATATATCTCATCTATTTGAGAGTTATTAATGAACAAAAAAGAGAATTGTAGGTAAAGGTATCTCAATTTTACATTTTACTGTTGAGGAAAAATAATAATTTTGGGGCTTTAGAGATTGATTTTGGCCTTGAAAGAATGTCAAAATGAGATTTAACTAAAGTGGGTTATGATGACATGTACTTCTTCCAAATAAAATGTTCATAAATGTAAGAGCATCTATGTCACATAAGAGACTTATAAGAGCAAGTTATACTTGTTGACTAACTTTTGATGCATGTTATGACATCTCATAAGGCATATTTGAATGAAGATAATGGAATCAAAATATAGCACCCAAGTTGTTGAGAGGATTATGATGAGTTTAAGGTAGGTGGAATGAATATGCTTTTTTTAGTCTATGGACTTGTCTTGGTATTTGGGTGTCTGATTTTTTATTAAGGATTTTGATGCCATATTTTTGTTGGTTTTAACTCATATGTTCTTAATTACCACTTGATGGTTCCATGTATTGCTTCTATTAATTGGTTGCTTGAGATGGAGGTTTCATATTGATTTTTTGTAGATACTATTACACTGCTAGAATTGCTCTAGATCTCTTATGGATAATAATCTTGTAAAGGTTTATAATTTGCAAGTATATTGTAACCTTTGAACACTAAATAATATATTGACTTGTTTTGGATTGTGAATTTTTTCTCCTAAAATAGTTTCCATCATGTAAATTATTGTGTTATGATATATTATTGTTGTGTTTAATTCCTTATAACTATATGATCAATTTAATTTTTGCACATATTGCCTTTAATATTGAAACAATAGAAAATGGGGGATATGCTTTTGTATGGTTTAGAACATAGAGAAAAAACCACTTTCCAATTATTTCATTGAAGGAAAGTCCTAGAGATATCAATCTAAAGTATGCAAAGGAGAAACAGATCTTGCAATAGGGTTGTCCTATGGTTTGATTATAAGCTAATGAGGGGTTCACCACCAAGCTGTAGGGCTTGGAAATAAAAATACAGTGTAACTCAAAATGCTTAAACCTAGTATGATGCAATCTTTCACTAAATGACTTAGAAAAGCATATAAAATAGAACAAAAAATTGCAAGATGAAATGTGTGCACCTAGAAATTTGAAGGTGACTAGATGAAGCTTTAAAATGTTGAAAACAATATTTTTAAATCCTAATGGGACTCATATGCTAGTTTGGGAAATTTAGTTCTAGATCTAGGTTTTTGTGCAAAAATTGAAATTTGGCAAATGGGTGTTTGAAACTGCAAAAACCTAGAAAATGACCTAAATTGGGACTCATAAGCCAAAACTAGTGTATCAATCTTGTTAGGGTTTTTGGGAGCTTCAAATTCCAATCCTATTCTTCTCTATTTGCTCTGTCCTCCCTAATTCATTTCTGGATCTGAATCTCCAATTTGCAACCTGTAGGTGTTCTCCAAGGATCTTCAATGCAAGGTGACAACTTTAACAACTTTGAATACTTGAAAAATTTCTCTAGACTTTCTCTTCAATATGTCTTCAACCTAGATCTACAAGTCACACATTAAAGAGAGGGAAAAATGTTGTTTTGTTAGTAGAAAGGGGTTTTCCTTGGTCAAACCCCATTTTAGTAATCAAACCTCGTAACAAAATCAAGTAAGATAAAGGAATGATGAATGAACTATAAATAAACAATGTTACAACTCGCCAAAAACTTACAATAAATTGTTGCAAACATGCATGAGATGGTTGAAATGGATGGGGATCTTGACTCTTTCTTGAATAGGACAAATATTGAATTGAATGCTAGCTTGAATTATGAAACCCTACATCACAATTGTTAGTTAAAAAAAACATGATGCATGATGACTTTGACATGATGCTTGATGCTTGAATAATGCTCTATAATGCTTGATAGTATGCTCTTGAAGAATCTTGAATACTTCCTTGATCGCAAATTTTCTATGATGCATGAATACTCAAGTTGCTAGGAGAAAAATGAGTGAAAGAAAATTGTATTTATACTTAATCATGCCAAATTCCTCAAAATTACAACACAAGACAACATCAGATCTAGGAGGATAAAATCCTACCAAGAATTTGAATTAATTTTGATTTTGGGCCACATGGGACTCATACACCAAAAGTGGTGTATGAGTCCCATTAGGCATAATTTATGGTTCCAATTTCAAAAATGCTTAGAAAGGTGTAAAATCAAGATCGGGACCCAAAAACCTAAGTCAAACTCATAAGCCCAAGGTGGCATATGACTCTCCCAAATTACTAAATCTGGACCATACAACCTAAAAACACCTAAATTATGATTAGATGTTGGTTTATGTCAAGATTATCTTCAAAATATGCATTAATTAAGGCTTGTGGATGCAAAATAAGGCCAATTAAAGCATAAATAAGCTTGATTATTAAATACAACCCTATAAAAGTGTGAAAGTGTGTTACAACATGTTACAACACTCTAAACAAGGCATCATTAAGGTACATCTTGGTTAAAAATAGGTTCACTAGGTTCAATTAATTAATAAAACCCTTGAAAAGTGTGAAAGTGTGTTACATTTTACAACACCTTTACAAGGTACACTTTAAGTACATTAGTTTACAAGGGCCCAAAACCTAATATGAATGTGTCAAACACATTAGAACACTAAATCAAAGTAATATTTAAGATCAGTTTAGCAAGGAGGGCCCAAATGAGCAAGGAAAAGTAAAGGGATACTTTTTTCGTTGCCACACATATATTAGTGTATGATGCATATTGTGTACCTTTTCTTCCTTTTATTTGGTTTTATAGCTTGGTCACCTTGAGTCTTAGGTGTTAGGGAGAAGGTTTTTTGTACTAAGTTTGGCTTGATTAGGTGTTTATTTAAAAGATCTTGATGCAAGAAAATGGCAAGCACATTGAGAATAGAGCTAGAATAGTTTACAAGAGCTATCTTTAAGTTACTGGATGGTCAAAATCTAGGATATTCTCATAGATATAGATCTATGAGTTACAATATCTAAATCCAAACCCATTACAATTGCACAAGTTGACTAATATATATTCGATAAAAAAGGAAAATAATCCCATTAAGCTTTGATTGATGGATTTTGTTTCATTAAATGTACATGAATAAGTCACTACATAAGACCCTTGGAAGAAGTTGTGTGCCTACTAGGCTAATTCATTTCTAAAATCAAGTAAAATTTCCACAATCCATGTTTTATTTTTAACTAATATTTTTTTGATTTGATGTGTAGATTTCTAATATCAATTTTTCAAATAAAACTTTGTGATCCATCATCAAGGTATTAAATCAAGAGAAGATAAATGTGAGGATGTTAGTAGAACAATATGACTAAATAGATGGAGGGAATTGTGGTAGAAGATAAATTAGCACCAGAATCTAGGAGTTAGATGAGATATATGAGAAAGAATAAGCCTTGGGTGAAAGGAAAGATAAAAAGAAGAGTAGGGATAATGTCAAAAATATATGGGGATAAGAAGAAGGCATATACTCAAGAAATCTAGCATAATTATGATAGACATAAGGAAATCTATCAAAATTTCCTAAGAATGGATAAAATAATTTTCTTGAGAAAGACCTTGTACACATTGAGAATGGATGATAGTGGTTCTATGGCCAAAAATTTGAATACATTGAATATGATTGTGGTCCAGTTGCACACTATTCAAGTAAAAATGGAGAAGAAAGTTGTTGCATGACACTTACATGTTCTTCGCTAGACTCATGGGATCACTTAGTGATGGTAATTAGAAGAACCACCTTGAAAATTAAAATGGATGAGGTAGTGGCTATGTTTTTCTTAGAGGAGATGTAGTAAAAAGCTTCTAAATCTACTAAAGAGGTCATAACTCATGGAAGATCAAAGAAGAAATTCAAGGACATGAAGAAAAAAATTTAAATAGAGATATTGCAAGAAATTCAAATCTCTTAGAAAGTCTAAGTCTAAGTTTTAGAACTATAGCAAGCTTGAGCACTATTATAAAGACTGCAAAACGTAGAAGAAAAAGAAAATGATTTTAATAATAAGTTTGATAAATCTTCTCAAGATAATATCAATTCTTTATAATGACATGGACATCTCATATATCACAAGGTGTGTAATTGATAAACTCTTGAGCTTCCATATGACTTCCCATTAGGGGTTGTTTCAAAGTATGAATAATATGATGAGAGGAAGGTGTACCTCAACGATGACTTTGACTTGAGTATAGTTGGCCATGGTATAGAGTTCATAGGTGAATCCCACATAGAAAATTGAAGGGTATAAATAATGTGCTACACATTCCTAGTTTGGCACAAAACCTATTATCACTTAAGATGAATATACATGTAGATTGCTTTCTCTAGTAGATGGTGTAATATGGTGTGAGGATTTATAGTTCTTACTAATGGTTTTATGTGGTCACTTTGTTTCAGCTAGATGCATGCATTGTCCAGTAAAATAGTTCTTTTATTTCTATATATTGAAGAAACTTGTAGAATCTAGACCCTCGCCATCAAAACCAACATCAAATATGAATGTTGTGTTTAGTTTTGATGGCCATGATTTTTGGGTAAGTAAGTGAGAGATCTTACTTTTAAGAGCAAGTTGTCTATTGAGGAAACAATGTTGTGGTGACAAAGAATAAGCCATATAGGTGAGAAGGGTCTAAAGACCCTAAGAAAATTGTTAAGGGGTTGAATGATTGTACTGTTGAATTTGATTTATGTGAACAATGCATAAATGGTACACAAAACAACATTCAATTTTATTATAATTCTCACCAATATTTTTCTATGTTGGATTCACAATTTATTTAAATGTATTTGGTTTTGTTAATGCTCCTTAAATTATAATTTTTAATATTATATATCTTTTATAGATGATTATTCCAGAAAGGGACAAGTAAATTTAAAGTATATAGTTGGTTTAAGGAGTTTGAAGTTTTTTTGAAAAATAAAAACTAGCAAGAAGATTAAAGTTTTGATGACTGACAATGTTAGCGACTTTTATTCTACACATTTCGATAAGAGTCTATATAGATCATGAGATTGATATACATAAGACAACTCCATATACCCTCAATATAATGGAGTTGTAGAGAGAATGAACATGATATTGATGGAGAGGGCTAGGAGTGTTCTTAGTGAAGCCAACTTGGGACAAAAATATAGGCAAAGTAGTTGCAATGGCTTGTTACTTGATTAACATATCTCCTAAATTAATTATTGTTAATAAGACTCTTATGGAGGCATGGAGGAGACAAAATCCCTCATTACAATATCATATAGTTTTTGGTTGAGGCATATGCACATGCGCCTATGGAAATGTAGTGAAAGTTGGAGAAAAAGGTAGTGATATACATTTTTATTAGTTATGGTGTCAATGTGAAGGCATACAAGCTATGGGACCTTGTGGAAAAGAGAGTTCTATGCAGTAAAAGTGTTATTTTAGAGAGATTAAGATTTCTTCCATAATGTTGTAGCTAGAAGAGGATGGGAAGAAATATTTGGTTTAATTAACTCCCAAAATTGAGAATATTTAATTGAAATATGATGAAAGAGGAAAGCTATAATAGGTTTGATAGTTTAGAAAAGAAGGTATAACATCCACCTCAATTCTTGAGGAGGTCCACTCAATAGAGAAAACAACCAAATAGATATAATTTTCCTTATTAGAGATGTACAAACCTAATATTGATGAGCCTAGAACCATGAAGGTGACAATGGATGAGGAGATTGTTGTGTTGAAAAATTATAAATAGAACTTAGTACTATTGATAGAAGAAAGAAATTTTATTGCATATAAATGGGTGTTCAAAAAGATGATCAATTTAGATGGCAATGTAGAAAATTACAAGGCAATATTAGTTGTAAAATATATTGTCAAGTTAAGGGGATAAACTTCAATGAGATTTTTTCTTAGTTGCTAAGTAGAAATCTATTAGGTCCTTGTAATTTGTAGCAATAATGTTTTGTTAAGATTAAAATTCACTTTCACTCTAGTACTTAATCTTCGTTAGGTCATGTTTTTTTTTGTGTCCCAAGTTATATGATGAGGATACATGTCATGTTCTTTTATTGTCACCTAGGGTTTAGGAACTCTAAGGTTGCTTTTTTCCTTTTATAAGGATTTTTTATTGTGTTCACTTTCTATTGTGAGTTTTTCATAGTAACGATGATTCAATATTTGGATCAATACCTCTTGACCTCTATATTTTTGCTATTTCTCTATTTATGTGAGAGGTGTTTTATTGTAGGTGATCCTTGGGAGCTATAGAGTTGAGAAATTAACTCCAACATTTTTTATTTAGAAATATAACAAATGAATGTGAAGATATCAACATTTTTGTATGGTGAGTTGGAGGAATAGACCTTCATGACACGAACAAATAATTATGTTGTTAAAGGTAAATGATTCTTTGAGTTGTAAATTGAAATAAATCTTTATATGGTGTCAAAATAATCTCCTAAAATGTGATACCAAAAGTATGATTCATTTGTGCTAAGTTGGGTTTTTTGAGATTCAAATTAGATCATTCTATTTATTATAAACTGAATGGAAAATGAATCATTATTACCACACTATATGTAGATGATATGTTGTTTTTTTATAACAACAAAGAGATGATTTGAGATTTGAAGTATCAACTTTAATAACAATTTGGCAAGGACTTGGGGTTGCCTGATATATATTGGGTATAGAGATTAGAAGAGATGGAGTGAACAGAAACTTTGGTTGGGCTAAAGTAAGTATGTGAACTCTATACATTATATTGTGTTACACATAGAAGACAAAAAACCATTGAGTGTTGTTATTTCAATGGGAACTAAGCATTACTTGGGTAGTGTTCTACAACACACACAAAGATATTTATGACACTTTTCAAAATATTTAGTCTTTGCAAGTGTATTGTAATAATTGATTAATTTATTATAAATTAAATTATTTTCAAATTAAATTTTTCTTCCAAAAAAATTTCTCATATAAATTATTAAATTATAATACATTACTTCTAGATATATATTTTTTTCTTTCTAACTGAATGATCAATTTAATTATAAAAGAGAAAACTAACCATGTAAAGAAGAAAAATGGAAAACAGTGATTGAAAGATTGATGTTTGTGAGCACTGCTCATACCAAATGCTGGTCAGTGAAATAACACCCATGCAAATGTTCCCTCGTAACACGAAACAAAATAGAATACATTATTTAATACAATACGCGCTTCCCATACCTGACTTGCTATTAAGTCCCCAAACTAACCATAAACTATTTTTGAGATTAAAATATTTGCTAAACCCAAGACTTCATAGAACCACACTTGACCTTTTTATTAACAGAAATTGGCATCATGTAACATTGCTATGTAGATCCATCTAAAACACAACTCGTATCAGAGTAAACTGCTCCTTAAAGTGATACACATTATACTTAGCATTATGAATCCCATTAATTTATTATGGTTCATTTCAATCTTTAATCTGACTATATGAGACTTCAACTCATTTTCATTCTAATTTAACACTCATTATTCACAAATAACATTTTCAATTTGGTTTTCTATTTCTATTTCTTGGTTGATAATTTCAGTTTGGATGGAGTATAATTCTCAATTTTGTAAGCCTTGAAATGTAATTTTTTTTTTTTTTGTATTCTTCATTTTTGATAATTCTATGCGTTAGGAGACCATATTCAGATGGCTTAACTTCTATTGAATTGGATGTATTTTAAATGAAACAGGTTACTGAATTTTCTGCAGATGAATACTCAATGGATGAAAAGTTTGCTCTTCCTATAACTGAGTTGTGTATGCACTGCATGCATAAATTATTTGGAAGGTATAATTACTTCATTGTCGTGTGCATTACTTAGGTTTATATTGACTTCTTGTGTTTCATGATTTTTCTTTTCCAAACGACGAATCTTCTGAATGATGTATATTATGATCCAAATGTTTCAATAAAATCTTGTTTCTATATGTCACTTTGTAGTGTGTGGTTGCAGGTGATATTGCAGTGATGAATCTTGAAATTGACTAAATAATTTTATTGCAGTGATGAATCTGTTTTTCCAAGTTACAGTGTTCTAATTGCTTCTTCATTACGAATATCTGGGAGACTTGCTTGTCAGCTAAGCTTTGAGGTTTGTTGTTTTCCTTATTTGTTGTATTAAACTTGCATTTCTTCTTATTCCTTTTGTTTTTAAATAGCTAGTCTATCACTCTAATCAGTGTAGGAGTTTGAGGTTTGAAGGATACTCTGTTACTTTCATCAAATGCACGCATATACTTTGGAACTAAATGACTATGTAGATGCTATGCTTTGAATGTAGAATTGCATGACCTCATTGTAAGTTTGACCTGCTTACTCTGCTCCACAGAAGAAGACACAACTGACATCAACCCTGTTCACTGCAAGTTCTACCTCCAATGGGACCTTCTACTCCATGGTTGCTCCGTTTTTGGAAGACATTGCAATTCTATTGGTTTGTAACATTTCTTCTTGTAAACAATATTTGCTTACATGAATCTTGTTGCTAGAAACTTTATACTTCAAAGTTTATCACCTATCAGTTGGAACTTAGTTTAGCCAAGTCTTCAACGTGATAATGCCTTATTTTACCAGCTAATGGATGCATTTTTCCAAGTTATTATAGACTTCTATAAGTGATATGAATTCCTGGATATTAATATGGTTAAATGGTTATCTCTATGTCCAATGGGACCTTCTATGATGCATTTATGAGAGACATTGTGACTCTATTGGTCTGTAATAGATATGAATTCCTGGATATTAATCTTGTAATCTATTGGAAAGTATCAGTTCTATGGTTAAATGGTTATCTATCCCTAAACAGATATTGTGGTGGAATATTTTTTTCTTTCTACTTACTTTTACCTACATGTTTTTTCTTTTACTTTTTGTAGGTAAAGATGAATTTCGCTTGGATATAATAGAAACTCTCTGAGGATCTTTGGGGCAAACCATTCCACAAGATTGTCTAACAGTTCTTTGAAAGACTTCATGGTTAAGAAGCCAGGGAAGCATCTAAGGACCTCTCTGAGAAGTTAACTCTCTTGCTGGAATAATAATAAGTTTGACAAGATCATTTGTAGTAGGTATAATTTTTCTACAGTTTATAAAGAATAGAATGTATGTTTCTGAATTAAATTGTATATATATTTTTTTTGATCGACATCTCAAATCACACTCAATGATCTATCATCAGAAAGAGGACAATCATTTCAAAAATAATCATTTCTAATTGTTAATCTGCAGATGAACACCGATTCAATAAAGATCATTTCTAGTTGTTAAGTATTCTGCAGATGAACGCAACACCAAAAATAAGATTTGGAGTGCTGGAAAGATTTGGAGATTCGAATGTGCAGGTATGTTTTGGATTGCTCTGCATTTTTAGATGGCTGGATTGCAAGGATTAGTGTATTTTAAGTTCAAAAGTTGGCAGGGATTAGTGTATTTTTTTTTTTTCAGGTTCAGATGGTTGGATTGTATGCATTGAGAAAGATTTTGCAAGGAGCCGTTGAGGAGAGTCCCAAGAGTAACAACCGCACATGGGAGAGCATGCTTTTGATGTTTTCTCTCTTATACAAATTCTGACACAGGTATTGATGAACCGATGCATTTCTTTTTCAGATTTATAATTGAGATATGCAAATGAGCTACCTTCACTTTTTGGTGAAAGTTTCTCCTTCTATACACTTTATTAGAAGCTTGTGAATCCAACAAGATGTCCTCAATTTTCTTTAATGAATTAATGCTCTCTGTCCTATTCAATTTGATATTGAAGAGGATATGTTATAAAATATCAGTTCAATTTATTTTTAGCTATATTGGCATTTGCATTGTTTTTTCATTTTTCTTTTGAATATCAGTGAGCAAGTTCAAGTTTGAAAGAGTTAATTCTAAATTATAGAAGCATACAGAAATTGTATGATAATTTTTAGACTTGTAGACCATGAACCAAATGTTTTTTCTAATTATACTTAATGTTGCAAGCAAATACCATAAGTTTGTATATATACTGAGCAATACGTTGGTATCCAGAAGCTGCATCTAATAGTTGTTCTTCCTGTACAGGATAAGACCACCTCAAGTGTGGCAAATAATCTGCCTGCTCCATTGCCTAATCCAAAACTGGCTGTGCAGTCATCTCCAGTTAAAATAGATATGCCTTCACAGTCTTGTCCAACTCCCATACGGTAAAATCTGATGACGTGGTCTGGAGAATTTAGAAGATGATGATTGGGATAGTTTTCAACGTTTTCCAGTCTCCACCACTGAAAATACTTATTGGCATGGATCAAGGGCTGCAGCTGTGACAGTGAAAGTTGACAATAGAGTCAGGGAGGTTATTTAAACCTCTACAACTTTCTATTTTCAAGTGTTGCAGTTGTGACAGGTTGCCAATGGAATCACGGAGGTTATTTAAATCTTCACACCATTTTATGTTCAAGTGCTGCAGCTGTGACAGGTTGCCAAAGGAATCAGGGAGTTTATTTAAACGTCCACAGCCTTCTATGTTCAAGTGCTGCAGCTGTAACAGGTTACCAATGGGATCAGGGAGGTTATTTAAATCTATACACCCTACCATGTTCAAGTGCTGCAGCTGCATCAGGGAAGTTATTTAAACGTCCACACCCTTCTATGTTCAAGTGCTGCAGCTCTAACAGGTTACCAATGGAATCAAGGAGGTTATTTAAATCTACACACCCTACCATGTTCAAGTGCTGCAGCTGACAGGTTGCCAATGGAATCAGGGAGTTTATTTAAATGTCCACACCCTACTATGTTCAAGTGTTGCAGCTGTGGCAGGTTGCCAATGGAATCGAAGAGGTTATTTCAACCATGAAAATATTTTATTTTCAAGTACTGTAGGTGCAATAGATTGTCAATAGGATCAAGGAGGTTATTTAAACCTTTAAAAACTCCCTATTATATTCAAGTGCTACAGCTGTGAGAGGTTGCCAATAGAACCAGGGAGGTTATTTAAATGTCCACACCCTTCTATATTCAAGTGTTGCAGCTATGACAGGTTGCCAATGGAATCAATGAGGTTATTTAAACCATGACAATATTTTATTTTCAAAGTGCTGCAACTGTGATAGATTGTCAATAGAATCAGGATATTATGTTCTAAGTGCTGCAGTTGTGACAGGTTGACAATGGAATCAGAGAGATGATTTAAACCTCTACAACTTTCTATTTTCAAACACTGCATATGTGACAGGTTGCCCATGGAATCAGGAAGGCTATTTAAACCTCTACAGTCTTCTATGTTCAAGTGTTGCAGTTGTGACAGGTTGCCAATAGAATCAGGAAGGTTATTCAAACTTTTACACCCTTCTATGTTCAAATGCTACAGCTGTGACAGGTTACCAATGGAATCAGGGAGGTTATTTAAATCTATACAGCCTACCATGTTCAGCTGTGACAGGTTGCCAATAGAATCAGGGAGGTTATTTAAACATCCACATCCTTCTATCTTCAAGTGTTGCAGCTGTGACAGGTTGCCAATGGAATCAAGAAGGTTATACAAACCATGACAATATTTTATTTTCAAGTGCTGCAGATGCGATAGATTGTCAATAGAACCAAGGAGGTTATTTAAAGCTTTAAAATTTCCTATTATGTTCAAGTGCTTCAGCTATTGACAATGGAATTAGGTAAGTTATTTAAACCTCTACAACTTTCTATTTTCAAGTGCTGCAGATGTGACAAGTTGTCAATGGAACCAGAAAGATTAGTTAAACCTATGCAGACTTCTATGTTCACGTGCTGTAGCTGTGACAGATTGCCAATAGAATCAGGGAGGTTATTTAAACTTTTACACCCTTCTATGTTCAAATGCTGCATTTGGTTGCCAATGGAATGAGGGAAGTTATTTATATCTATACACCCTACCATGTTCAAGCGCTGCAGCTGTGACAAGTTACCGATTAAACATCCACACCCTTCTATGCTCAAGTGTTGCAGCTATGATAGGTTGCTAATGGAATCAAGGAGGTTATTTAAACTGTGACAATATTTTATTTTCAAGTGCTGCAGTTGTGATAGATTGTCAACAGAATCAAGGAGGTTATTTAAACCTTTAAAAGTTCCTATTATGTTCAAGTATTGCAGCTGTGACAGGTTGACAATGGAATCAGGGAGGTTATTTAAACCTCTACAACTTTCTATTTTTCAAGTGCTGCAAATGTGATGGGTTGCCAATGGAATCAGGAAGGTTCTTTAGAGTTTTAAACCTCTACAGTCTTCTATGTTCAAGTGTTGCAACCGTGACAGGTTGCCAATAGAATCAGGGAGGTTATTTGAACTTTTACACCCTTCTATGTTCAAGTGCTGCAGCTGTGACAGGTTACCAATGGAATCAGGGAGGTTATTTAAACCTACACACTCTATTATATTCAAGTGTTGCAGCTATGACAGGTTGTCAATGGAATCAATTTCAGAAGATTCATCGAAAGAGGAAATTGATTTCCCAGCTGAAGACTGATGATTTTCAATCATTTTACGGATCACGGTTACAAATTCAACTATAACAGGGGAAAACCTATAAGATAGACACGTAAATTCACTTTCTGTAGCTTTTGATAAACATGTCACAGAACAAAAGTTATCTGAACAGAAAGAGAATCTCCAAGAAGATGATTTAAATAAATCAAGTGAAGATGGCAGACACAAGGATGATGGGGAAGCTTCAGTGGAGGATCTTTTTTCATTCCAATTCCTAATGCCGAAATAACTGATGACCTGCATATTAACTTCAAAATATTCATTAACTTAGAAGTCTGGGATTCCTCATGATCTCCGTGAATTTGTTTCAAGACATTATGATTGATCCCCGTGAATTTGTTTCAAGACATTATGATTAATTCTATTTAGCTAAGTCATATTAATCACAATGATGTCATTCTTTTATCAAACAAATGCCAAAATAAATGATGTCATTATGTAATTCTAACAACAAAATACTTCAACACAGGCAATTGTAATTCTGGTATTCTGGTATTGTGGGTCACCACTGTGAAATGACATGTGAGAACATGTTTGACAGAGTACTTGCAAAACGAAGAGTTTAAGAAACGTCCAGCAATATTCAAGGTCAATTCTAATTTCATTTTTCTATTTATTGATAAAGTTACTTTTTATTTCTCAATCCCTTGACATGACCAAATAAGGTGATTTAGCATTCTCATAGTAAATGGCATTGTATTTTTTTTTGAAAAAGATGACATTCTAAAATTTGTTTTGTAATTTTTAATTGGTCCTATTTTTAAATTGTACCAATTTATCATTATTAATTGATATCATTTTGTATTGGTGAAATTTGTATATCCATGCAATTTTCATTTTAGCTTTGTGTATTTTGAAGTAATATCTTAATATATGTATGTAATGACAAATGACATGATATTGTGAGAAAATTGGGTCATCCTTATACATACATTCTTAGACATTTAGGACTACCCTATCTATTTATACACTCTTATACATTCATCATACCTATTTTTTTATCACAACTATCTATGCATCTACCTCCATTTAGTCATTTGTCACTTGGATCTAATCATCTAATCATTAGTTCACTCTAGGACAAGACTGTGGATATGGGGACGATCTCATGGATGTGAACTTACCTCTCTCTAATTTCAATTTTGGCTGACTAGCACTCCCTTGTAATTTTACCTTGAATCAACTAAACATAGTTTTGGTGGAATTTAATGTTAGTATTTAGAGAAATTCAATGCATTCATTCTAATCATCTCCCTTGCATTCTACTTCACAAGCATATCAAAGATCAAACATTTTAGAGAGTCATTAGTAACAACTCAACTTGGTGCAATAAAAAGAGTAAGGATTTTACATCTCAGGTGCTTGCTATTTTTTAACATCATTCAATTTCAAGGGGTTGATCAAGGCTAGAGTGCTATTATGGCTCAGTCATATGCCAACCTAACAAAGTATTTTTCAATACCACTAGTCCCCAATTATCAAAAAGACAAAGCAATGAACATAATATTAGACAAAACTATAGAGTAGAGATCTACACAAATCTAGAACACGAGTATATATTTGCAATCATAAACTAGTCTCAAGCCTATGGATTTTTCCTTTAATAGGATAAAGATTTAGAATAAGATTTTAGGTAGTTATATTGACAAAGAGGCCTTATTTTCTAGGGTTTAAAAGCAACATAGGATGTAAAACCTTACCTCCTTGGCATTCATCGATTGTTGTTGCAAATTACTAGAATATCAACATTGAGAGCAACACAAGAATCTAACATTTATTTAGTATTTTAAATGACCAAAATATCAATATTGACCTCATTGTTATTTGTTTAACTTAATTATGCCTATATATGTGCATTTTATTGGATTAGATTAGAGTAAATCTAAGGAAACACTATTTTCCTAGACATTTTTGGTGAACACAATCAATCCATTACACAAATTATCTTTACTTTGATCTTCATTTGGTGGTATTAAGATTCATTAATCTATCTTTCCCCTCAATATTTTGGTGCATATTCATCCTTCCTATAAATCAACCACCATAACCACTCTTAGATTAGATTTAAGTTATATTTTTTACACACTTTCTAGGTTTGATAAAGGACTAATATTATGATTTAAATTCAGCTATACATCTTTTAATATCATTTTCATACTTATGTTAGGGTTTTAGCCTTTATTGCTTATTTTTGTGAGCCTCGCATCTTTGGATAAAACTTTTCTTTCACATCATGGATTCTCATAGTCTACCATTCTTGGCATCTATTCATAGTAGTTCCCTAAATAATTTTAACATGTCCATACACTTTATGATATGTGACATATACCTTTATTCTTTATTCACTTATGATACTTTACCACACATAAATGGGACCACTTTGTCTATAGAAGCATTATATCACCACATATTCTTGAACTCTTGATTTAGGGACTTGATCATCACCTTCTCTTCTCTATTGGATACTCTTACTTCACTCCTTTGTGATCATTTAATGTCACCCACTTCTCAAAAGCGTGATAGTAAGGTGAAATATTATTTAAATGAGTTACCTTCTCACACATACATTGTTAAGGAGACACATTACCTACTTGTACCTTGTATTTGTATGAATGGCATATCCTATATTGAGTGTACATGTCACAAAGCTTATGATTCTTCATTTTTTTCATATTTGACTAAGTTTAGTCCTTTTAGAAGCTTCACTCATTTCTTTGATCAAATGCACGCAAATACTTGGGAATTGAATGATTATGTAGATGTTATGCTTTGAATTTGGAAATGCATGAAGGGTTTCAATAAAGTCTCATTAATTTTCAAGATATTAATTTTTGTAGTTGTTTTAAGCAGACGAAAGTGGCATCAACCCTATTCTAAGCAACTGATAGATATATGTTCTTCCACCTCCAATGGTACTTTCTATCTCCATGGTTGTTGCATTTATGGCAGGCATTGTGGCTCTTTTGTCAACAAATGTATTGGTTTGTAACATTTCTTCTTGTAAACAATATTTTCTTGCATGAATCTTGTTGCTCGAAATGTTTTGTGTTAAAATTTGTTACCTATCATTTGGAACTTAGTTTAGCCAAGTCTTCAAAGTGAGAGTGTCCTATTTTATCATAAATAGATGGACGATTATTATAGTGGTCTATAAGTGCTATGAATTCCTAGATATTAAACTTGTAATCTTTTGGGAAATATCATTTATATGGTTAAATGGTTAGCAATCTTTGAATAGCTATTATGATGGAATATTTCTTTCTTTCTAGTTATCTTTACCTACTTTTTTTTTCTTTAAGGGTCTTTGGGGCAAAGCATTCCACAAGATTGTCAACAGTACTTTGAAAAAAATTATGGCTAAAAAATTACACTGCAAATAAAGTTAAAGAATAATTTCATTATATTTGTTTGTGTCATATTACATCCAATACATTAGATTTTTAAAATCATCATTTTCTCTTGAATAACCACTCCAAATTCTCTTATAGGAATAACTCCCTAAAAACAACAATGAACTATTAACTAATTTATTAAATGTAAACTTTAATTTCCTAACAACTCCTCCTAAAGTTTACATAATAGAAAAACAAAAATAAAATTTAAAAGTGTAAACCTTAAATTCCTAACATATCCCCCCCTTAAGGTTTACATTACAAAAAGAAAACCAAAATATTGTATCAACATCAACCTAAACTTCTTGGTCTAGGAAAATGGTTTGATTAGCCAACCCTGCATCAACATCAACCCAAACTCCTTTGTTTAAGAAATTTTCTTGATTATTATCTAATCCTACATCAATATCAACCCAAACTCCTTTTGTCTAGGCAAATGTCCTGATTATCTAATTCTGCATCAACATCAATCCAAGCTTGTCATGTTTGGATAAATGTTCTAATTTCCCATCAACATCAACCCAAACTCCTTTGTTTAAGAAATTTTCTTGATTATTATCTAATCCTACATCAATATCAACCCAAACTCCTTTGTCTAGGCAAATGTTCTGATTATCTAATTCTGCATCAACATCAATCCAAGCTCGTCATGTCTAGATAAATGTTCTGATTTCCCAACGTTTACCTGTGAATCAAGACACACTCCACTATTCACAAAAAAGTTGTCAACCAACTGTGAATCGAGACTCACACCATTATCTATATAAATACTCCACTATTTGTAGATCAAGACTTACTCAATTATCAACAAATACACATTTGCAAAACTATGGATTGAGACAAATTCAATTATCAATAGATAGTTTGTGGATTCAACTATCCATAGACCAATAATAACTCACCAAAATTGTGAGTTCAACTATCCACAAACTAATAAATCACTACATACCCCATCTTGTTCCTGAAAGGAATAGAGATGAAACAAATGCTTCTCATTCAAGGAATCATCTTTGAGTGAGAAGCTAGCCCAAGATGATAGATGTCCTTCTACCTCTATTTCCTCCAGCCTCTAATATGACCCCTTGAGATCTTAGTCATTAATGTATCTAAATGCATCATTAGTAAATGTATAAAAGTGTGCAAACATAAAGATGTAAGATGCAACCATAATTCATCCATTAAAAAAATGTTAATGTATCTGGGATGACCATTCTCTTTGTCAAATGAGGAACTTCTACATAAATCTAATTCCCTTTGCTTTGTCTTATATGAAATCATTCCTCTAATTGTTCTCCTTATTTCAAAATAAAATCCCATTATAGTCTTATTTGTCAATTGCAAAATAAATATCATTAGCATGCATTTTGATTTCTAAATAAACGGAAAATTTTACCCAGCAAATTATAGATGCTTTATTTAAAAAATGGATGCAACAAATTACAGGCAAAAGACATTTACAACATCAACAACAAATGGTTTTAATGCATAAAATAAAGAAATGTGAATACTCTTGATTTTGGAGACCCCTCCACACGGTCAAGAATAGGCAATGTCATTATTCCATTTGCAAATTATGGAAACGTTCAAATCTACACCTCCTTTCATGTATCAAAAAACTAACAATCTTCTATTGCAGATTTAAAGCCTCTTCAAACATTACAAAATTTTCAATGCCATTGAAATTTATATGCTTCTTGTGCAGCCTCCTCCACAACCCATTGTCATTTTTGCTTTGATAACAATGTACAACAGAAAAAAAATTATATTGTAAATAAAGTTAAAGAAGAATTTCATTATATTCGTTCATGTGTCACATTACACCCAATACATTGATTTTTTGAAGTTATTATTTTCCCTTGAATAACCATTCCAAATTTCCTTAAGAAAATAACTCCCTAAGACTAACAACTTACTATTAACTAATTTGTAACAATTACTTTTAGTTGTTAAAGCATTCTGCAGACAAAAAAAACACCCAAGAAAACATTTGGAGTCCTATACAGAAACCTAGCATCAATTATCTTAAAAAAATCCTTGGAGATTCAAATCTCCAGGTATGTTTTGGATCGGTCTGGATTTTCAAAAGACGTAAAATAAATGATTCAAAAGTTGACGGACATTAGTGTATTTTATTTTTTTTAGGTTGAGATCTGGCTGAACTAGACTGTAAAGAGATGTTGCTAAGAAGTCTCAAGAGTCACACAGGTATTGATGAAGCAATGCGTTTCTTTTTAGATTTACAATTGAGATATAAAATTATGATATAGACCTAATTAGGCTTATTTTGCTCTTGTTGAACTTACTCTTCATTCATTTTTAGGTGAAAGATAATTTTTTTTTTCTTTATATACAATTCATTAGAAGCCAGTCTAGTCTAAATCCCAACAAGATACATGCTCAATTTACTTCTACAAACAACAATTATATCCACCTCAATAGGAACTAAAGAAAATTTGCAGGTATAATCAATTGAGCTTGTTTCTCATTTAATATTTATGGTTCCCTTGGGATCTACTATCTTTTCTTTTTTAATTTTTTTTCAGGAAAAGGTAGAATTTAATAGTGAAGAGGATGAGCTACAAAATTGGTGTAGGGCACCATAGGCTTTTATGTATAAATGTGCAAAATGTTAAGTTTTGCGATGCTAAGTCAATTTTTGGGTTGTAATAAGGTCTCTCAAGACCATTCCTCATGTTTTTAGTTAGTGAGTCATTTTGAGGTTAGTTTGTTAAAATGTGTCATTTTTGCAAAAAAGTTGCAAAGTTGTCAAGCAATTTTTGTATTTTTTGTATGAAGGGGAAGTTGAACAATTGTTTTTCGAAAGGAAGTTGTAAATGGTTAGCTTGTGATTAAAGATGCTTTTAAAAAAGCAATGTATGGTTGAGGAAAGAGGTTGTTGATGAAAGTTTGAAGGTTGAACATCAATAAAAGTGTTGTTTCATGTGTTTTACATTGAAATTTGTTGCTATAGACCTTAGTACGGCCTTGTATGGCCTGTAGGTGATCTCTTGTGCATTGAAATTGATGAAGTGTTGAGTTAGCTTCCTTTTGGTTTTTTTTCTTCTGATTTCATTCAATTTTGAGTATTTTATAGCCAATTTCCTAAAACTGGTCCAAAAACCCTAGGTTTGTTGTTTTGAAGGGAACTAAAATGTAAATTCCACCATTCCAATGGTGAAATCTTGTGAAACTTGGTGGAATGGAGAAGTTCTTGGTGCTCACAATGTTGGAGAAGCAAGGGAAGGCATATTGAGCGAGTTTAGTGATGCCCCAAGGTAGAAACTTCATGTATTTGGCAAAATATGATGCTTAGGTGTTAGGGTTTGATAGAGGACTCTTGGGAATCAATTGGTATGGGTTGGAATTGATTGGGAAAATCTAATTTGACTTATTGGAGGTATTGGTTTGAAGATTTGACACTTGGGTTTTGAATTAGATTTGTTTTGAACATTCCAAACAAGCCTAATTAGGCCTTTTTCAAGTGTAGCAACAAAATTTAGACCATTAGGTTCCAAAAAAAACCACCCTTGAAAATTTGGTATGTTATAAAAGGGCTTAATGGGTATCCAAAACTGGTTTTAGGCTGTGGGTTTGAGTTGTCCTTTGCAAATTATGTCACGAAAACCCTATTTTCCGCCCTTCATGGCCTAGTGTTAGTTTGTGTAGGAAACCAATTTGTTTGATGTTTAGATACTTTGATAAGGGTTTGATTGAGTGAGTTTTGGTAGTGCCGCCCTACTCTGAATCAAGAATACCTGTTCAATTCCTCTCTTGCTGATATTTTTAGCTAAATATGGCCTTCACATTTTGGTAAAACATAAACAATCCATCTCGTGCAGAGAACTTAAATATCCGATATAACTATTGCTCTTCCAACTTCATTGTAAATTATGGAAACATACAAAAATAGCATGATAATCATTAGTATTCTGGAGAATGAATCATTTTTTTCCTAAATATACTTAATGTTGCACCTTGGTGGCCACAGGCTGCATCTAATAGTTGTTCTTCAAAAGCAGGATACATCAAGCTTCAATTGCCCAAGAGACCATGTCAAGTTTGGCAACTACTTTGCCTCTTCTGTTGCATCCAAAATTGGTTGCGCAGTCATCAACAACTAAAAAAGAGATGCCTTCATAGTTGGACCCTATCATGTCCACCTCCCATATGGCAAAAAAAGTCTGGAGAATGAAGAAGACAATGACAGAGACATTTTTCAGTGTCTTCTAGTCTCAACCATAGTAGTTTCTGAAGGCACATATCGGCATGGATCAATCTCAGAAGATGATCTGAAAGAACGAAAGTGAACTAAACATAAAGAGATCTCCTAGAAGATGATTCAAATAAATCAATGAAGATGGCAATCACAAGGATGATGGGGAAGCTCAATGGTGGATCTTTCTTCATTCCATTACTAATGCTGAAATAACTACTTACCAAAATATTAACTCCAAAAGTCTAGTTCATATGAGCTAACAGAAGCAAAACCTCGAAAATCAAATGTATTCAAAATTTTCATAGTTTAGAGGTCTGGGATTCCTTAATTTTAGATTCTCGAGAAGTTGTTTTTAAACATTCCGATTACTTATATTTGTAGCTAAGAAATCAAATTAATCACAATGATAGTCATTCTTTGATCAAACAAATTCCAGACCAAAACAAGCTAAATATAAATGGTCCACTATCTAAATGGATAGATGAGGTACCATTCTGTAATTCTAACAACAAAATACTAGACAATATTCATATGTATTACGTATTGCTCGCCCACAAATAGGTTAGAGTGGATTAAGAAGCAGGGGACTAGATTTCTAGTATTGTGGATCACCACTATGGAATGACATATGAGGACATGTTCGACAGAGTACTTGCAAAATGAAGAGATATAAGCAATGTCCAGCATATTTATAATTTAATAGAGTGTAGCATGCTGCAGTCGACCATTCAAGGATCCATGTCGAGGTTAACTTAATGAAGTTTTGTATTGTCATAGCATTTTCTACTTCTGGATTAAGTTATATTTTAATTTTCTCAATCCCTTGACATGATTAAACTAGGCGATTTGGCCATAACCATAGTACATGGAATTGTACTTTTGTAAAACATGCAGTTATTCAACAAATTGTGTTTTAATTCTTAATTGGAGTCAAAGCCCTATTTTTAAGCTCTACATATGTCATTATTAATTATATCATTTTGTAAATTCTATCACAACTCTGTTTTTAAACTCTACATATTAGTCACTATTAATTGATATCATTTAGTGAATTGTATAACCATGCTATTATCTTTTTTTATTATTACTATTTTTGAGTTGATGTCTTAATATTCATAATGGCTAATGGCATGATATTATGCAAAGTTGGGCTCATTGTTGTAGCTTCTTAATCCACATATATATACACTTAGACATTTAGCCTCACCCTAATTAATATACACACTCTTATACACTCATCTTAGTAGGTCGTTTATCACATCATCTATGCACCTACCTCTATTTAGTAATTTACCACTTGGATCTAGGTGTTATTCCATTCTAGGACAAGTCTACGGATATACCTCACTGTTGTGAGCATGTCTTTTATAATTTTTGAATTCAAATTTCAAATTTGGTCAATTAGACCAATCTTTGACACAATCTAATGTTATGTGCTAGTATGTTTAGAATTCAATGCATTCATTTTAATCATCTCTCTCAAATACTAGAATCCATGAGAATTTGAAAGATTAATCATTCTAATTAATTTTTAAAATTAATTTTTAATAGTAACACTCTTCAATATAGTGAATTAAGAGAGTAAATATTAGGTATGTTAGGTGCTATCTTGTTGTTTTGATATTATTCAATTTTCAAGGACTTTATCAAATTATAGTGCTCTCATACTTGGGTCATATAAAAACCCTAACAAAGAATTTTCAATAACGATAGTCCCTTATTCTCATAAAAGTAAAGGAATGGAAGAAATATTAAGTAAAATTATACAGTATAGATTTACAAATCACACAAACAAACCCACAACATAAGGATATACCTACCATAACAAACAAGTCCCCAAGGCTATGAATTTATCCTTTAATAGGACAAAAATCCAACACAAGATTCTAAGTAGTTATATTGATAAAAAGACATTATTTGAGATAAGGTTTGACAACAATACGAGATGTAGACCACTATCTTCTTGAAATTCATTACTTATTGAGCTAGTATAAAATTTGATATTTCTATTTTTGTACTATTCTAATTTACCAACTTATCAATAAGAAGATCATTATTATTAGTTTAGATAAATTGTATTAATGGGTATGCATAAATTATCAGATTATTGAACCTTACAAAAAAATATTTTTCTCCACATTTTTGGTAAACCCAATTGATCATACACAACCTATCTTCACTCTATGGTTTTTAAACTAACATTAAAGGTTTTAGATATGTACTTTATAAAATTTCACTTCACTTTTAAAGTTTCTCTTTTCTAGTGTCATTATGCTTCAATAATCATATTTTCTTTTAAATTTGGTGCTTATTCACCATTCCTATCTATCAACCACCCTAACAACCCTTGGATTAGCTTTGAGTTCTTTATTTTACACACTTTCTAAGCTTGATATAGGATTAATATTCTAATATAAATCTAATATTATGTCATTTGATATAATTCACTTACTTACTTCTATTAGGTTTTTGAGCCTTTAGTGCTTATTCTTGTGGCCTTACACCTTTGGGTTAACCCTTGCTTTAATATCATGGATTCTCATAGTCATCTATTCTTAGCAAGTAAAATGTTAGAATTGTGTCACACTTTTATAAAGGAATGACTAACATAATTATAATTTTTCAACTTGCACTTCATAAAAATGATATTTATTTTTAATTTTAAAATGATGTGAACTAATAAATTATATCAAATTAAATGTAGTTTATATTTAATTTTTTAATTTTTTTTTAAATTAATAAATTTAAGAGGATAATTTTAATTTCTAAATTTTCATAAAAAAGAGAACAATATTTTTCTCTTTTATTTTTCCACATACAAAAATGAAAATTTAATGCAAGGTTTATTTTTTTTTCAATGAATATTTGTTATTTAGTAAATTTTAAAATTCAAACTTAATTAGAACATCATAGTTTTCATGGGACATCAAATTTTGTTTGATTTTTTTATATTAAAAAAATATATACCCTTGTGAAGAATAATCTCTCCTCTAGCGCATAATATATTTTAAAAAATAAAAATAAATATATTCACTTTTTTAATTCCTATTCAACTTGATGTTTGATTATAATAGCCTACTCGTAAATTTTAAAAAAATTATAAGAAATTGATTATTATATGAAAAATATATATAATTTTAAATTTTACACTTTGAGCTCTACAAAAGGGTATTTTCAAAAATTCATGAAAGTACCCTTAACTGAAAAAATATAGAGTTGAAGTTGATCTTTTTTTGAATTTACCCCGAAAAAGGCGTTAAGATGCCACAAAGGTTGTTACATAGAAAATTTTGGACAAAATTTTTTTGACTAGAACTTTTTTTCTCAAAGTTAAAAAACCTTTTGTTAAAGAAAAAGAAGCCAAAAAATTATATGAAAATTCAACCTTGTTCCTATTTTATAATTAAAATAGCTATTTAGTAGTTTTAAGAAAAAAGTGTTTCACTCAAAACTCCTTATGCCACATAGGTACCATATAGTTCTGGGTGAAATTATTTTTTCCAAAGCTACTTTTTTTTGGCTAAAAGAATAACATAATTCCAAACTTTCCTCCTAGCATCTATTCTTGCTACCCTAACTAATTTTAACATCTCGATTCTTGTATGACATGTGATGTCTTTTTTCCCAATTCACTAATGAAATTATATCACACAAATATGATAATTTTATTTGTGAAAGTATTAGATCACAATGTATGCTCATTCTCTTCATTTAGGGATTTGATCATCCTTTCCCCTTCTCTTTTGGAGATTCTTAATTCATTCCTACATTACCATTAGATGTCATCCACACCTTTTATAACTAGAAATTGCACAATGGTGTGAAATGGGTACGCCGAAGAGGTGTGGAAGGTCTATATATATTTGTACAGTATATGAGGTCAATTGGTAGGTAATTTATCAATTTTTTTTGTTTGTGCAAGAAAGGTCTGAATGGAGAAGTGATGGCTTAAAATCAGCTATGCATCCACTTGCATGGATCCAAAGATGATTGAAACAAACCTTTGCATTAGGAAGATAATTAGGCTTCATTCCCAATAGGCTCATGTCATGTTTGCAATAGGGATTGAGGGAGAGGCATGGAGAGACATGGATAGAAAGAGGGAGAGAGAGAGAGAGAGGGGGGGAAAGAGCAAGAGAGAAGGGTAAAGAGATATAGATAAGGGACAAAGATAGAGAGAAATATTGAGATGGAGATGGAGATGGGTATGAGGTTGGAGAAGGAGAGGGATATGGAGAGAATGGGAGGGAGAGATAAATAGAGAGAGGAGAGAGATAGATAGAGGTGGAAGAGATAAATATATAGAGAGGGAAAGAGAGGGAGAGATAGAAAGATGAATATGGAGATAGGAAGTGATATATAGAGAAAAGTAGAGAGAGGGAGAGATATGGGGGCAGAGACAGATTGAGGGATAATGAGATAGAGATAAGAGGGAGAGATAGAAGATTAAATATGGAGAGATAGAGATTAGAATGCAAAGACATATAGATATAGAGGTATAGGAAGAGGAAGATTGAGAGAGATGGATGGATATAGAGGGAGGCATGTCTAGAGATAGAGAGGGGGGGAGAGGAAGATAGAGGTAGAGATGAATATAGAGGGAGAAAAATAGATAGAGAGGTAAAGGGAGAGATAAATATAGAGAGAGATTGGAGATAGAGAGGAAGAGATAGAGGTATAGAGGGAGAGTAAGTGATAGAGAGAGAAATAGATGGTTAGATAGAGTGATAGAGAGACATCGATATAATGAGATATAGCAAGAAGGGAGGGAGGAAGAGACATCTAGAGATAGATGGAGACACAAAAAAATAGAGATAAGCAAATATATGCAATAGAGGAGAGAGGGTGAGATAGAGAGGGAGAGAGAGGGAGAGAGAAAAATGGAGAGATAGAAATGTATATAAAGAGAAAGAGAGAGAGATAGAGATATATGGGAAGAGAAATAGAGAGAGAGGTAGAGATGGAGATATAAATAGGGGGTTAGGGAGGGAGGGAGGGACAGAGGGACAGAGGGAGATATTAGGAGAGATAAAGAGAGGGGGAGATAGAGAGGGAGGGAGGGAAAGGGAGAGGGATAGGTTGACAAAGCTAAAAGAATTGCTATATAAACCCAAATAATCCTAAATCTAGTAATAATCCTAAATTTATCAAGTGCTTCTAAAACCCTTCTCTTATAAGTTAGATTAATATGTATACTATATTTGAGATATTTGTTATTAGGAGGTTCATTCTTAGAATTGATGTGGTAATTGTTTATGGATTGAAATATATAAATGTGATTAAATTAGGGTTTTTTCCTGATGGCATATTTATTATAATTTATCTAATTTTAAACAAAATTTAAATATATAAAATAATAATCAAAACCAATTTAAAATCAAATATAAATATAAATTATATTCTTAATAAATAAAATAAAACTAATAATAAATGTGAATCTATAATAAAATTATCAATAAAAATTATAATTATATTTATAAAAACATCCAAGTAAAATTAAAAATATTTATTAATAGGATACAAATAAATATATCATAAATTTATTATGTGAACCTCAATAACCATAGAAAACATAAAACTATGAAAAACCATAGACAACATGTAAATTCCTTATGATTACAACGGGGTCTATACCTTGTCTATGAGGTTCGAAGGGTGGTTCTTCTTGTTCCTATGATCTCTCACTCAATCATTTTATTTTCAGGATTTTTGAAACTCTTGTACCAATAATCTTTTTAAAACTCGCAGATTTCATACATAATCAATTCATTTTTTAATATATAATTTTTTTATTCTATATTAAAAGTTGTATTTTCGTATTGTCTATTTTTTTCCCTCTTTCTTTCTATAGCTTTGATGGCTGAGGGAAGATAATAATATTATGATTAAAACCCTGTTTTTGCTCATTCAGTCTCTATTATCTTAAATGAAACTTAATTTTATGCATTATAGCTGCCACAATGAGTTCCGAGAAAAGCAGCAGGAGCTAAGCCTTGCGAAAGGCAGGAAATGAAATGTAGTCACATGTACGTGATCGCTGTTATGGGCCTTATAGGTTGAGGCTTAAACTGGGCGAAGCTCGTAAGCTATATCAATAAGCTCTTACAGTTCCAGGCCACGATAAGAGCTAAAGAGTTCTGAGTTAAAAAAATCTGGCCGGTGGGGAAAATCAGAATGGCAGATATACATGCAAGAGTCTGAAGGAAGCAACAAAGCTTTGCAAGCAATCCGAGCTGCCAAAGAGCGAATACCAAAGTCCCTTAAATTTTATTGACTGGCTCTTGAATTGGGGGTGTGTGATGCTAAACCAGAAATCTCTAACATTCAGTTCACGATATCTCTAATAAAATGTCGAAGGAATTTCTTGCTTTGAGAAAAAATCGAAAGGACTTCTGTAAAACAAATCACATGCCTGATCTGATAACTGTCACCACTTCTCCGCCCAGACATATAACATTGAGCTTGCTGCCTGCGATTTGAAATCTATGACAGTCGTTGGATTACCCAGTGGCGTACCGGTCAAATCCGCTGATGTGGAAGGTAAATTGGCAATGAGTGGTTAGGATCATCCCAATCGTCGACTAATGGATGTACACCGTTGATAGACAAAAGAAGCTCGATCAATCTCACATAGGAAACGCCTTCGGCGTAAAGAGTGATAGTTGTGTACTTGATTCTAGTTGTATTTTACCCTTGAGCACTCTCCTTCATATGAACCATCTTGTCGCACATCAATTGTGAAGTAAACACATGATCTACTTGTACCTTCTATTTGTATGAACGACACAAGCTACAATGAGGGTACATGCCACATGACTATGATTTTTCACTTTTCATATCAAACTAGGCTTAATCATATTTTATTCTTACTTTTCATAACTTAGTTATACCACTATCTAATCTTACACGTAGGCTTGCACTTTTTGGGTATGATACATTAATCATTCTATTTATTTTGTACCATTAGTTACAACATACACATGTGATTTATGAGTATAGACTATTATATTGTGCTTAAGGATATAGGAATTATAATAAAGGATTCTTTGGTAGGAAATGGCTATCGATTGAATATTTATAGTAAATTTTGTTTAGATGGATCTAACTTAGTTACTAAATTCTTCCTAAATCCAAGGTAATAATATAAGGATATTATAATTATATGCAAGAATCCTTTTGGTAATGTCACATTAGGAATTGTTACTCTTGAGACTACTTTCCATGATATGATGCTTGCATACTATTATTTTGGGGCCACTATGGATTCATACAATGGATGTTTTCCAGCCTTATGGATTCATGCAATGGCTATTTTCCATCCACATTGCTTCATAAAATCATATTTATTTGTCAAAACAAAAATATGTTGTGATAATTGATGTTAACCCATATAAATTTTACATCAAGTAGTTGAAAAGGATAAACCATTGATATGACCAACAAAACTAATTGGGCCTATGATGTATTCTCATTGCATTCTTTTTCACCTTTTGTATTAGACTTTTCTTCTACTCTAAATCTTTCATACAGTTTTGCACAGGCACTAGAAAAAGTACTCTTTCCTTTCTCTAAACCCAAGCCTAATTTTTCTTTGTTTGAAGGATTTTGTGTGCTTAATAATCCATCAAGAATCTCCAATCCTCCCTTTATCTTTAAGCCTTTTTTTATATGTTCCTTGGCCTTTTCCAAATCTTTTCTTAAGGCAACTATTTCTACCTCTAGCTTCATACATTTTTTAACTTCATATTATAGTTTGGATTTGACTATATCTTCAATTATTTTGGCTTCCTCTAGTTGTAGCTTCATGCTCACCACCATCTGGTTAGATTGTTCAAGATTTTTGGTTAGCTTGTTAGTCTCCTTTTGGGAAAGCCTTCACATTCTTATTTTCCTTTTTTAGATTTTCAATCTCCTCTCTTAGGTCATCTATCTCATTTGAGGCACAAACGAGTTCTCCTTCTAGGTCCACTTCCCCTTCCTCTTCACCTTCTTCACCAAGGTCCTCTACCTTTCCATCTTTATTTTCTTCACATTCTTTTTCCATGAAAAGAAATTCATTTTCTTCCATCACAAAGGCACAATCTTGTTCATCCTCCAAACTATCACTAACTTCTAATACATCACTATCCTCCTGGATGTACAAACTCTTCTTATTTTTCTAAAAGTTCTTTCTCTTAGGGAAGTAGGGTTTCTTCATCTTACCATCTACTTCTTGTTCAAATTTATCCTTCTTTCTCTTAGGGAATTATGTTTAGAATTGTAGAATTTGTCAAGTAGCAAAAGGGAGTAATCAAAATACTGGATTATCTAAGCCTTTGACAATACCAAAGAGACCTTGGGAAGATTTAAGCATGAATTTCATATTAGGATTTCATAGAAAACAAAGAGGATATGATTCTATAATGGTAGTAGTGGACAAATTTTCTAAGATGGCACATTCATTCCTTGCAAGAATACTAATGATGTTTAGCATGTTGCTGAATTATTTTTCAAGAAGATTGTGAGATTGAATGGATTACCTAAGAGTATAGTTTCAAATAGGGAAACCAAGTTAATTGAATTACTTTTGGAGAACATTGTAGAAGAATATGAAGATAGTACTGAAGTTTAGTTCAATGTATCACCCCTAAATAGATGAAAAAAAAAGGTAGTAAATAGGAGTTTGGGTAACTTATTAAGATGTTTAGTTAGAGAAAAAATAAATAAATTGGGATAGAGTTCTACCACAAGCAGATTTTGCATAAAATAATTTAGTAAACTAGAGTTTAGGGTAGACACCATTTGAGATTGTGATTGAAGTGCATCCTAGAGGAGTTGCAGAGTTAAGGGACATTCGTATAAAGAACAAGAGGAGTGCAAGAGTAGAAGAATTTGCAAAATTCATGGAGACAATGCATAGTTAGGTTTGAAAGCACTTGGAGGACATGAACAATAAGTGCAAAGAAAGGTAGATGATAAAAGGAGACATAAGGAGTTTTTTTTTGGAGATGAAGTGATGGTATATCTCAGGAAGGAAAGATTTCTAGTGGGAACATACAATAAGCTAAAGATAAGG